>LR990509.1:7237500-7458081 GCA_905147785.2 Thyatira batis | reverse complement strand
AAAATAATAAATAATAAGGCCATATCTAATGTTATATCGAAAGGAAATTAACTCGCCACGCCGTACTTGGCTAACGGAAATAATTCGACCAATTAATTGTGTTGTTATATTGTCGTATCGCCGCCGGCGCATAAACAGTTGGAAGCCGGCGACCGCCGCGTGCGCACGTATACACCGCTCAGTGTATAGACTCGATTCTAAACGTCTCAAAGTGATGTGAAGACTTTATGTTCAAATATTATGTGTTCTAACTAAACATGGCATCATTAACTACAGTATTTCTTGTGATCGTTATAACAGTGGCGTCTGGGAGGAATATACCGGTGACGAACGAGCCAGTTACACAAGAATATCAAAGTACTGATGCATATACTACTGACCATGAGATTACGACGATCCGAGAAGATATTCTACAGGGCGATCTAGCAGGCTTAAGGACAAACGAACGCAGTGAAACAAGGAAAAGCTCTAGAAACATTGATACCAGGGCTTACGACAACCTCAATATTAACAGTGCAGATAAAAACCCGAACATTCAAGGGGATCAATACATAAGATCTAGCAGCAATAAAAATAGATTTAACAGCTGGAACAAAGGAGTATCAAACGAAAGTAAAGATCGAAGAACTATGCAGAATAAAAAGCAGACCACTGAAAAAGTACGTACAGATAACAGATTGAGTGATAAGACGACTAGAGATAATGAAGTGACCCCAAAAACTGATAAGGTGAAGAAACCCAAAGACCAGGAGGAGGACAGGTGGATCTGGCCCGATGAGAAGGTGGAAACAACAACTATGACATCAAAAGGAGTGACTTTCGAGGATAGAGCTTCCTTCACTGGAGACAACTGTCCAACAGGACAAGTCAAGTTTAATAATGTGTGTGTTGATATAGATTGATTTGGTGATGATAAGACAAATGTAGCTCAGTGATTAAACCAAAAACTTGATATACTAACTGTAAGGTGTAAGGTGACCTTAGATTCGAACCCACTAAGGTATTCTAGGTATACAATAATTGAATTGCCAGTGAGAACCAGTGTAATTATTATTTATTTATTTATAGTATTGTTTAACGTGAGCCTTCATCCGCACGAGTTTTTATAACGGATGTTAAAAAAGTGTTCAAATACAACAAATGCATTCCGAAGTATACGTTCACATGACAGCGCTTTTAAAACGCGACGTTTTTAGGAATAGGGTATATTATGGTACTTGCGAACGCATTTGTTGTGTTTGAACGCTTTTTTATCATCCGTTAAAAAAACTCTCGTGCGAATGAGACTTCAGAGTAGTATTAAGTTATTAAATATAATATTCATGAAACTGTAAGACCCAAGTAATTATTAACTACCTTATTTATTGTAAAAGAAAATCATAGATTTAGATGAAGAAAAAGTACCTATCTTTTTATCGGTATTGACATGCTATAATAAACTGTCATGTCATAATATTAGTACCTATATTATTATTTTATGATGTGATTACTTAAAAAGATCAGAGACTCTCAAAACTTTATACCTAAAGTTGTAAATAATAAATGAATTGATGAATATGTATTGGTATCATTTTACCTAGATCTATACTAATAATTAATATATAAAGAGGATAGATTTGATTGTTTGTTTGTTATGAATAAGATCCGGAACTACTGGACCAATCTGAATAATTCTTTTACCAATACAAAGCTACGTTAATTGTGAATGCCGTAGGCTATATACTATCCCTGTATCCTACCGGTAAAACCATGTGGAGGCGTATATATTCAGTTATATATAACTAGCTGCCGCGTAGTTCCCGTGATCACAGGGGTATCAAATATAGATAGTAGCTGATTCTCAGACCTACTGAGTATCTTTCGGAGGAGTATGGTAATTAACATTGTGACACGAGAATTTCTTATATATAAAATTCAGTATAAATATCCTGGGACATTTTTCACACACGGCCAATCTGATTCCAAATTAAGCATCATAGTGAGCTTGTGTTATGGTAACCAGATAGCTGATATACTACATATACTACTTTTAAATACATACTTATATAGATATTTACATCCAGACAGGACAAACAGACATATTCATGCATACGAATGTTTGTCCTGGGTGGGAATCGAACCCACGACCCGCGGCTTGAAAGTCAGGGTCACTAACCACAAAGCCAACCGGGCTGTCATGTATAAGTTTGTATATAAAATAGCAACAATACTACATAAATAAGACTTGAAATCCGATGGCTTTATGGCTTCTGACCCTGACTTACAAGCCACTGCCGGTAAGTTAGAATCCCACCCATGACAAACATTAACTGTAAGTTTTGTGTGATAAATAAATAAATAAATAAAAATTATAATATTTGTTACACAGATAGTCTAGAGAGATAGGACATATGCTACTTTTTATCCCGTGAAAATTGAAGATAGATACGCGGGGAGTCAGTAGTATCATATATCGATACCCTAATTTGCAAACCTAATAACTCTACTTTTTTTAAATTTAATTTTGATACAGACAGAATCTAGATGAGATCTAAAATCATGGGAAAGTTGTTGTCTGTTTATCTTTAACGCAACAACGGCTGAAGGGTTCTGGTGCCTCAGGCTAGTTTGTTCCCGGATATGAGCTACTCTATACTCGTGACTATCCTGGTTAGGTACGCTTTATGTTTAGCATTAAGTCAGTCACGACATGAGACTGCCCTTCACCCGCGGCTTCACCCGCGACACGACTAAAATAGCACACACTTCTGTCAACAATGGGTACAAAAAATTAAGGCAATCAGTTGCTATGTTAAGGCATGACGTATGAAGTATTACTTTAATTGGTAAAGATATTTTGTGCCTTCTTAATTAAGTAAATATCCCGGAACATTTTTCACACATGGCCGATCTGATTACAAACTAAGCAGAGCTTGTGTTACGGTAACCAGATAGCTGATATACTACATATACTACTTTTAAATACATGCTTATCTAGATAATTACATTCAAACACAGTTATATTCATGCATAAAGATGTTTGTCCTGGGTGCGATTCGAACCTACGACCAGCGCGAGCGGCTTGAAAGGCAGGGTCACTAACCACAAAGCCAACCGGTCTGTCAAGTTGTTATTTGTGTTATATATCTAAATAAATTAATATTACTAGGATTCATGTCAAAATGTCCCAGGATATAATGTCCCAGGAATGTCCCAGGTCCCAGGATTCATAGAATATCAAATAGATAGAAATGCCTATCTGCGAATGCAATGCGAACATTTCCTATCTCTTTTATATATATTAAAATAGAGAGAGATGCGCATTGCTCTAGCTAGTGAAATACCCAGGTTTTTTTAAAACCTACCCACTTATTTAATATGCATATAAAGTACCTACTATTCGCATTGTAATATATACAATTATTATTGTATGAGTTAATTTAATTCAGAACTCGTTTTTATTCGTCATCGTCTATTTTGTGTAGGTACTTAAGTAGGTACGGTCAACATATTTTTTTAAATATTAGAACTAGTGGCTCCGTGCGGTTTCACCCGCGTTCCCGTGGGATTTAAAATTTTTCCCTGGATGTTAAACTATCTGTGTTCCAAATTACATCCAAATCCGTACGGTAGTTTTTGCGTGATAGAGTAACAAACATCCATACATACATACTCCCACACTTTCGCATTTAATATTAGGTAGTAGGATATAAGCTAGTGCAATGTACTGGCTTTGCCCGCTTTGACCGTTCAACGCTGCGGTATGACTCAGACCTTATACTTTCGCATGTATAATATTAAGAGGTATTTGTTCTCTCTGATCTATATTAAAGTGGTCTAGATCCTAAAACTAACTTCTGACGTGTTTGTTAATATAATAATATTAAATAAATTAATATATACATTAATAAATTATTACATACGATATACCTCCGATATGCACACTTTTCACTTATGAGCTGTCCCCGCGTATTTTACATACATTTATCATTGCTTCTTCCAAAATAACCATAATAATATCTTTATTATCACATTTTTTTAATTAAGATATTTGAGTAGGTATGTCGCAAAATAATAAACTTCAGAAACTCAAAACATTTAGATGCAGACTGTACATAAAAAAAAGTATAATGACATGGTAAATGACCCAATGGTGGCCAGTTTAAGAAAAAAAAAACTGGTTTTTGTGAAATATTACCAAAATTGTGAAAGTTTCAGCACTGAATATAGTGAAACTGTAAAGTCCAGTCCTCATTTAATATTTGTAATGTGTTACGCGTGAGATACGGCAAAGCTGGATTCAATTAATTTAACAAATAAAAGTTGTAGTTTTGTGACCCAGTCTTGGCCAGGGAAAATCCATTAATGGATACCCCAGTCTTAGTCTTAGTTTATCTTTATTTTATGGCTAACACATCAAACAAAACAAATTTTGATTTTAATTAAGCAATACTATTTTACAAGTGAAACTTTCTGCTCACCGCCTTAATGATTTCCATAAGAAAAGCCGTCGTTGTCAATTTCAAATCACCTTACACTTTGTATTCGCGCAAATTTGTACATATAACTGACTGAATTCAATAAAACGTTAAACTTAGATAGTTCGATGTCTAAAGTCTATGTCACAGTGATCCCAATGTAAAAACATTCGCTCATGTCCGAATTCTAGATGTTTCTTTTAATTTTTGGCCATTACTGGTACGGTGGTACACTTACGATAACTTGATACAATTGTGGGTAGCGAAGTAAATACCTACATATTATTATATTTAATTTCGGTCAACTAAAACTAAATAAGAAAATTCAGACAATAATAGTAGGTACAACATATGTTTTAACATTTTATTTTATTATCATAAACATAAAGCTTTACACACGACCAATCTGGTTTAGATCGTTACTAGATGGTTAATACACTACGTTCTAAATACCTACATCTATAGATATTTACATCAAACTAACAGACATGTTCGTGCACATAAATGTTTGTTCGAAGTAGAATTCGAACCCACCATAAGTCAGGGCTGCTATCTAACAAACGTTGACTCAAATTGCAGGTTTTAATGGCATATCAATACTTTATATAACAAACTAGTGGTTGTCCACGGTTTCACCCGCGTACCCGGTAGATCTTTCAATTTCCCGGGATAAAAATGTAGCATACGTCCTTTCTAAGGCTATAGTCTATCCGTGTCCCAAATTTCTGTGAAAAATCTGTGTATTTAATCGGTTCAGTAGTTTTAGTGTGACACCGAGACAGACACATACAGAGTTACTTTCGCATTTATAATGTTATGTTAGGATGTCTCATTTAAGTCTTTCCAGGAGCATTACCTCAGCAATCCTCGTATTCCGGATGTCCATAAGCGGCGATGACCACTTACCACCAGGTGGAGCATCTGCCTGTATGTCAGCCTACTGACATCAAAAATGAAACATAAATTCTCTATATTTAATAGGTATAAAATAAAGTCGCCATCTTATCTAGCTTAAACCAAGCAATAGATTTGGCTTCGGTTTTTACTATTACAAAGATTATCTAAGCTTTCACAACCCGTTGATATATAACATGTCTCCATATTGTTATTACAAAAAGCTCTAATTTAAAAACGAAAGTGCACACTTAAGCTTTATTTGTCGAGTCGTTTATAAAGTGTTTAGACAATAGTGTCGCGTGTCGTAATAAGCTTTTCTATATAACGTTTAAGAATAGCTTTTGGTTATCTTAAATAGGAACATAATGTGGCATTACATAGAGTCAATTGTCCCTACATGTTAACAATACATCTGTCTGTTCGCAATAAACTCCAAAATTACATAATATCTTCCTCATAATCTAGCTTGCCATTGGTGAAAGAATTTTTTAAAACAGTTTATGGGTTTAGTCGTGGAAGCGCAATAATAATATTAAGCACCTAACTTCTGCCCCGCGGTATCACCCAGGTTCCTCGGGGACCTTCATTTTTCCTAGCTTATGTCCATGCCCAAGCTCAATTTATTTTCACTCTCTCATTCTATCTCTAAATTTCATAAAACTCTGTTCAGTGGTTTAGGCGTGAAAGTGTAACTGTCGGACAGGGTTACTTTTGCATTTATATTATTAGTAGGGAAGTAGGGATGTTATGGCCTAATAATGTAGCTTTCCATTGGTGAATGAATTATCAAAATCTGAACAAACAAACGAACTTACATTCGCATTTATATTTAAGTGATTATGGAGTACCGACGCTTGATGCGACGAATAAAATCACAAAAAAACAACAGCTCGTATTATAAATGACAAAATCACCGGCTAAATGGAATAAAGTCTGGTGATAAAATTAGTGACGTCTGAATGGAATCCTGATCGAGTGATTATTTTCGCTCCGGTGGACGACGTCAAAGGGTGTACAAACACCGCCGGCGTCGAGGGAGTGACGCAAACTTGCTTGATATTTATTTATTTTTATACATTTCCAAATGGCAGCTTTGGTTGGCTTTCGAAATTGGGAGCAACTCTTTAAATCCGCAAGGAAAAGTTAAAAATACAGCTTTTATATTGTCTGGTGATACGTTTGTGGTTTACGACGCTGATTTTGAACCCGGTGGTCGTGGATTTAATCCCCACCCAGGACAAACATTTTATGTGCATTCACGATCATTACTGCATGTATTTGAATGTAAATATCTATTTAAGAATCACTACATATTATAAAACAAAGTCGCTTTCCGCTGTCTGTCCCTATGTCTTCTTATATCCTTAAAACTACGCAACGGATTTTGATGCGGTTTTTTAATAGATAGAGTGATTCAAGAGGAAGGTTGTTATATACAATGCATGCATAATATGTTAGAGAAACACTGACAATTTTTGAGGTTTCTAATGTGATGTATAAGCATTGCACCCGTGCAAAGCTGGAGAAATTCGCTAGTTGTATGTAGTATATCAGCTATCTGGTGACTATAACACAAGCTTTGGTGAGTTTAAAATCAGAATGCCCGTGTGTAAAAAATGTCCCGGATTTTTTTATAAAACCGTATTTATAAAGGCACAGATTAAAGTAACAGATTTGAAGTAGCTTTCTTTAATTTATCTATCCAAGAAAATTCTGCACATGTATTTGATTCTAGTTTTCTTGCATTACTGTTGCTAGGAGACAAGGAAAATTAGACTTAACGACTTCACGTCTCAGGGTCTAAAATGCATTAGAGATACTCCCAGTGTTGCTATGACAAAATAACGCTAGTAAGACAGTTTCAAAGACCTGTGTCTCAAGTTTAAGTGAGTAAAGCAACGTAAACAAGGAAGCCTGATCCTCTGGCATTAACTTGGCAGTTGGCACGCGGCTTGGCAACCATTGCCTTGGCATTCCAACTAACATCCTCTGCCAAACGGGCTTTTAAAACTCTACGCCATTTTGTAGGCTGGCAACACAGGAATTGAATTTCCCTATATTCGTTTTTTGAACTCGACAACATACGTTTGAAATGTTGTTATGAAAAATGGAATAGTGGAAAGTTGCGTTTTGTTTGTTTGTTGACTTTAATCTCTGGAACCGCACAATTGATTTGTAAATGTTTGTGTTTTAATCAAATTTATTATTGTTTCTGCAAGCTTTTTAATCCCACGAGAATATGACGAGGTTTTGTGTTGTTGTAGGTATATGATTTTTGTAGGAACTAGACCAATATCCTAGTTCTAGATCGTAATTACTACAATGCTTTCTCATTATTTGTGCAAACATATTATTTACATTATGCGCCAATTAAATAATTGTTATTTGTAATTATTGTACTGTCACCGGTTCTTGATAAGTGTGCAATGTGCAATTAATCCGATGTTTTTACGGGGTGAAAATCACGTTCAATTGTTACATACACTCTTTGTATGTTTCTTTCGAAAGCTACATTATCAGGGAGTAACATAGGGTATATTCTGTCCCCATATTCCTACGGGAGAGGGAACCACGCGTCGGATCAAGCTATGGTTTTTGCTTGCAAGTGTAGATATATGGGGAGTGAAGAGATTTTTACAGGGTCGGCAACGCGTGAGTAACGCCCCTAGTGTTGCAAGCGTCCATAGGCTACGGTGACGGCTTCCCATCAGGCTGACCGTATGCCTGTTTGCCACCTTTGTGGTATAAAAAATATGCTCGGTTTTCGGTAGGTACCTATATACAGGCGAAGCCAGTAAAAACGTTTTAAATAAAAATACAAGTATCTAAAGGCAAACATCCCAATGGTATTTATAACATATCTCCACCATTTTTGATGTCGGTTAAAAAGAAGGACGTGGGTTGTCAAGTTAACCACTTGGGGGGTGGATCGCATCGCACCCCCACTCGGGGTAAAATTAACACAATTACAGCCGACGTCGACGGTGGCGAGTGGCGACGGACTCCGACACTAGAGAAATGTAATAAACAGACAGACAGACTGAAGTTTATTGCATTACAGCGCACAGTTTCAAGATTTCAGATATTATTGTCTCGAGTGTAAAAGCTTAAGTGGCTGTTGACAGACGAATATTGTGAGAAATGGTCCATTTATTAAAGTTTTATTATACTTTTAAGCTTTTTTAGGTTATGACCCTAACTGAGGTCAATGCTACTATACTGCTACTACTGATACTATCTATATGATTTGTATTTTTTGTCATTGACTAGAATATATTTTTGCAAGTATAAAATTAAATGTGAATGATTTATTTTTTTATACTAATAAATACTAGACTAAATAACTCTCTTACGCTCTTCACTGATCGGTTTGCTCTGTTTTTATTATAATTACCTTAATTAGAGCAACAATATAAAATAAGAAAAAAAAGCTGTCCGCGTATCTATATGAGTTAACGCTGTATCAGAGTTGTTTACCAGACTTGAGATTTTCCATGAAGACTATTTATAGATTAATATAAGTATATATCTATTTTAAAATCAGCAGACAGATTTTAAAGGTCGCATCTATTTATAAATTATGTTTTTTTAACGGTATCTTTTACGCCTGATGTTCAATTAATATTATTAAATGTATCTATTTAACCTAAATACTTAATGCGAAAGTTTCTGAGGATTGTTGTTTGTTAGTCTATCACAAGACAATTGCTATAGGGATAAACGAATCATGGCACATTGGGAATATATCCCAGAGATAGTGGGTGAAACCACGGGATTGAAGCTAGTTAATAAATGGCGCGATTGAGTAGTTTTGTCCATGTTAAGTGGCCTTCTAAACCTATGTTCTACTTGCTTCCCGCGGTCTCACTCGGGTAGTTCCCGAAGGAGTGCGGAGATAAAACATAGCCTATAGTATTCTTGTTAATGTAGCTTTCCTTTGGTGAAAGAATTATTCAGTTCGGTCCAGTAGTTTCGGAGCCAATCCAATAAAAACAAGCAAGAAATCAAATCTTTCCTATATATACTCAGTAGATAGAAAAATACGTAAATAAATAAACACAATCGAGCGAGCGATACCAAAAAGCTTATATTATTTTTAATTATGTAAGTAAACAAGGAAAATGTCACAAATCCACCGGCATGGCTGTGTTATTCCATAAAATAACAGAATACTGGTTTGTAAAGGTCACTGTGCGAAAACATTATCAACGATATGTTTATTTTATAATAAACTAGTGGCTCCCCGCGGTTTCACCCGCGTACCCGGGAGGTCTTCCATTTTCCCGGGATAAAAAGTAGCCTATATGTTAATCCAGGTTATAAGCTATCTTTATTCCAAATTTCATTCAAATCCATTCAGTAGTTTTTACGTGAAAGAGTAACAAACATCCATACATCCATACTTACAAACTTTCGCCTTTATAATATTAGTAGGATATATATATATATAAGTAGGATAAACTCATTTTCATGCATTATATATTATACTTTCGCCATGTCCGTCCGTCCGTCCGCGGGTAATCACAGAGACGCTTGAAACTACAGAGCTGTAATTTGGTATGGTAGTAGATATTAACAGCGCCCATAAAGTTGAAACATAAAATCTTGAAAAATATTTTTTTGTTCACCTCCCTATATTCGTAAAACTTGGCCGAAGGGATCGCGATGAAATTTGGCACAGAGTTAGAAAATATTTTGGAATACCATATAACCAATATTATCACGCGAAAATTAAAGAAACGAGTGAAACCGCGGGGCGGCCACTAGTGTATAAGAACTGAATGAATATATAAATTCCAAAACATATTCTAACTCTGTGTTATATTTCGTCCAGATCCTTTCACCAGTTTTGGCGTGAAAGACCAACTAACATCTAAGTATACATCCTCACTAAGCTAGTGCGTCGTCTCTGTCACACATTTGCGGTAGAATGAGAGGTCGGATGTAATAAAATATGCAACAATATACAAAAAGTGACGCAGTATGAAATGCGTCATCTTTTAAAAATGTACAAGATCACTGATAACTAAATTAATGCTGTAATGTCACCTCAATGTAATTAAAATGTAAAGGTGCGGCTTTAGAGGAAGCGTTTTTACATCGGCTTTTAGTTGTACAGACTAATGTTAATACACACACAACTCTCATAAACAAAAAATTACGCTTTTCACATACGTGATCTCACGCCCAATGACAATAATCAATCCTGATCCATTTTTTGCTATCTAAGATTGATATATCAATCCATTTTCTGGGTGAAGCTTTAAAATCAATCTATCTTCGATCTACGATCGATCGAATCTGGGGACTAGGGGACTTTGTTTTATGTATATAGAAGTATTTGTAGGATATAAGCTAGTGCAATGTGCAGGCTTTGCCCGCTTAAACCGTTCAACGCTCTGGTATGGCATAGGCTATATACATAAAAACCTGTTACTTATAAAATCTAATATTTACTTATGCGTCACCACGAAGTCGTGTTATCATCTCATTATAGTCTTAGTACTTAAAAATTTAAATTCTAAGTCTCTTTCACAAATTAAACTTTAAAATTTATTCAAATTCAAAATATTTTTCTACTTTTATATATAAATACGCCTTTATAAGTACTTATGAATAGACATACTCTAATGCTCGGTTCGGATTGCTTTTGCTGAGAAGAGCCGGCAATAAACTCTGCAATTATTTATCAACATAAAACTAACGTACCTACCGCCCCGGCTTCGCACAGGTGCAATTGACTTATAAATAAGTATGAGAACGCTCTTTCTATAAGTGAAAACCGTATCAAAATCCATTCCGCAGTTTAGTGGTAAGCGGAAAAACAGACAGAGACTTTGTTTCATACCATATATTTAGAGATAGATTAGAAGTGTCAACCACTGTTATCCAATTTCCAAACCTATTCACAAATATACAAGGTACAAATCACTTTTCCAAGGAAATCGTTAAATAATGTAGTATAAATTCCAGCCATATAACGAATGTTTGAACAAGAAAATTACGATTTTCCCGTGATACAGAATTGTCAGAGAACGACAATAAATTCCCATATACATGACCACTCCAGGTTCCTCCGATATACTTCGCCAAATAAACTGGAATCTCAAACGAGATTGGTATAGGCTTGTGTAAGAATTTTCTCTCCAAAATATTGAACAGAGTTTTTTTTTACTATACTAAAACGGTATGTAGGTACACGGTTCGTTATATTTTAGCCCTGGTATTACGGTTACTTGTTTTTAATCTACGAATCTGAAGGTACTTCTTTATCATGTCTTTGTAAAACTGACAGAACTATAAGTAGCTGTGAAGCGTTTAAGAGATAGAGAGCGACAGACATACACACACATAGTGGTAAAAGTTACTACCCCCTTTTTATTTATGAAATGAAATATGAAATAAATTTATTAATTCAAATAGGCCTTCATAGGCACTTAAACTAATGCTTTAAAATAAAATATCCTGGGACTTTAAAATTCTTCATTCGAAAAACAAGTCTGTTAATGGTGACCGAACCAAAAAATTCGCTAAAACCAACCTACAACTATACCAACATTTTTTAATGATGCTCCACTCCTGTTGGTCGTAGCGTGATGTTATATAGGCTACAGCCTTTCTCGATAAATGGGCTATCTAGCATAAACATATTTTGAACCTGAAGCCTCGGAAACTACTCAAAACAAACAAGAATCTAATTTTTTCTTTGTATAAAATATTTCTTTATCCGAGAATTTTTTTGCCGCAATTGAGCGCAGATGTCGTCAGTTGCCTTGTTTCACGGAAAAAACCGTGATAAAGACTGCGAATGTTACTATTAGGGTACTTGTTAATAATGGCATAAAGACAATGGTCAAGATTCTCCCACGGTTTTGTTTAAAATCGGGTAATCTATACTAATATTATAAAGAGGAAAGATTTGTTTGTTTGTTTGTAATGAATAGGCTCCAAAACTACTGGACCGATTTCAAAAATTCTTTCACCTTTGGAAAGCTACATTATCCCCGAGTAACATAGGCTATATTTTATCCCTGTATTCCCACGGGAACGGGAACTACGCGGGTAAAACCGCGCGGAGGCAGCTAGTTATTACATATAACATCAATTATGAAAAAAAAAACAGTCATGAGATTTTTATGTCGCGTACTAACCTCGTTAGTTTGGTTTTACCTTTTTTTTTGTTAAAAACTATACTTACAATTAAAAGGCACTGACTTCTATATTTTTGGAAAAAACGATTAAAATTTTCAATAAAAAATCTGTAGTTGTGGTGAAGATATACCTAATAGTACCTAATGTACTATTTTTATGTTTCGAGCCTGACTCTCAAAGCACTGGTCGTTCGTTCGATTTCCACCGGGAACAAATATTTGTATGCATAAATATTTATTGTTTGCTGTGTCTGGAATATATACTGCTTTCCTATAAGTACGTCATATTAGAAACCTCCAAAATTGTCAGTGTTTCTCTAACATATTATGCATGTATTGTATATAAAAACCTTCCTCTTGAATCACTCTATCTAAAAAAAACCGCATCAAAATCCGTTGAGTAGTTTTAAAGTTAAGAAGACATAGGGACAGACAGCGGAAAGCGACTTTGTTTTATAATATGTAGTGATGGTTAAATACATACGTTTTCGTCCGCAACAACGTTTTCATTTCGTATCACTAGATGGCGCTAGTAGGCTTTTAAATCGCACTATCGTTGTGTTCTCAGTTTTTCGTTAGGTTTCGTCGACTTTAAATGTTAGCAGTGCTTTATTTAGCTACAGAAAAGTTTAAAAATTTTTGAAGACGTTTTCCTTTGAAAGCGTTTAATAATTATGTTTCCACTCCGCGAAGTACGCTACTTCACCGCGTGTCTGTCTGTATAGTAATTGCGAAAATAAAATTAATAAATAAAATAAATAATAAATTTATTTATTTCTTCAATCGGAATATTCGGGTTTATTTTTTATTTATTATTTATTATAGACTAGCATGTAGTTTACCCATGTAGTTTAGTTCCTGCTCCCGTGGGAATACGGAGATTAAATATAGCCTATGTATGACACAATAATGAATAAAGTAGCTTTCTATTGGTGAAATAATTTTGAAAATAAGTTCAGTAGATCCAGAGATTATCCCTTACAAGATCACAGACTCACAAACAAACGTTACCTCTTTGTAATAATAGTAGGTACTTATATTATAGAAAAACTTATTTTTCTTTTTTTCTAATTTCCGTGTAAAAAAAAAAGTATGTATTTATTTAAGAAGTACTTATATCAGCATATATTGTGTGTCCTGGGATATTTATTTATTTTATTAACTCCAATCACAAACTATTTGTCTATTGTATTGTATCTCACGAACAAACCGATTTAAATACGTTTTTTGTTTTGCTGACGACTTCATTATATTCTTAGGTATTCATAAACAGCTGTTCAGCTCTTTCCTACGCAATTTGGTGGTATTTTTTCTTTATTCCATAATATCTACCTTGATATTTTTAATTATATATCATGTACATGTACCTATACCAATAATAAAAGCAAAAGAAAGGACGTATGTTATCAACTAAGATTAAAAATAATAATGTTATAGTAACTTAAATAAAATACTTAGTTATTAAACTATACATGAACTAATATTGAACTTTAAGGGGGTGGTAATAAAGTGGGTTTTCTATAAAACCTTCAGACCAACCCCCTCCTGTCAGGGTTGTTACAGAGGGAGTGCTCTCAATTTTATTTAATTTGCAACCTCATTCAGACACAAGTGGTGATCTGCAGCACTAACGTGTATAAAATGGGACCGATATCAGGGAAAATTGAATTATTGGCTACAGTGCATGGGTGAAACAGTAGTGGAAGATGTCAAATTTGTAGAGTCACTAAACTGCACCACTATTTAAGGTATTGGGTAATATTCTCGATAAATGGTGTGCATAAAAACTTGACATATTTACTATGACTAGTTAACATAAAAAATCGAATTATTTATGTTCAAAATTCGGAACCAGTAGTCCTTTCAACAGCTTTGGCGGCCATAATTACTCAATTACGACGTGAGTGGAATAAATTGCTTTGATTTTTTTTATTTTTACCTGTTTCTTTGCTTACTCATTGTAAGTAAATAAAAGCGAAGAAAAGAGTGTTTACTTTAGTCATTCTACAATGAATCTTTCAGTATGTGTTTAGCTCAAACGTAACGTCATTCAGATGACTACATATTCCTTATATTCTACGCTCTATCAATGCGCTGTCAATATTAACTATTGATTTATCTAATTGTATTCGCGTAAAGAGTATTAAGCCGTGGTGGCTCAGTTGGGAACGCACCGACTCACGATCATGAGGGTGCAGGTTCAAATCCCTGGCCCGTACCTCTGAGTTTACAAAAAACTTACGTACGGTTCACATCACTGGCATTCGGTGAAGGAAAACATCGTGAGTAAACATTCACAATTAAAGGCATGTGAAGTCCGCCAATCCGCACTAGGCCCGCGTGGTGGACTATGGCCTAAAAATCCCCCTCGATGTTAGGGGAGGCTCGAGCTCCTCAGTGGAGACGTATATGAGCTGATGATGATGAAAGAGTATTATATAAAAATATAATATTAGTTTGACACCTCAAATTTTAATTACTATTTAGTAATGTTGTCTGCAGCTGATTTACTGTTATAGATATGATGTATACAGTTTGACTAGTAGGTGTACGTTACCCGCAGCGTGGCGTCGCGTCGCGCTTCGATGAAATTGAATAAATAAATATTGAACAAGAAGCTTTAACAAGTTATTTCGCTACCCTTGATTACTTTTCGAAAATAATACTATCGAATAGGTATTTGTTCACGAATTATTTTCTATCAGACAATGAAAAATTATTGAAGCGTAAATTAAGAACTGCGGTTTCACCCGCGTACCCAGGAGATCTTCCATTTTCCCGGGATAAAAAGTAGCCTATGTTAAGGACAGTAGAGCTCTAGACTATGTGTACCAAATTTCATTTAAATCGGTTCACTAATTTTAGCGTGAAAGCGAGACAGACAGAGTTACTTTAGCATTTATAATATTAGTATAGATTTGGTGTGTAATAGTGGTATAGATAGATAGAATATGATAGACAACCCGGTTGGCTTTGTGGTTACTGACCCTGACTTTCAAGCCGCGGGTCGTGGGTTCGAACGAATCCCACCCAGGAGGAACATTTGTATGCATGAATATGTCTGTTTGTCCTGTGTCGGGATGTAAATATGTATGTATGTATTTAAAAGTATTATATGTAGTATATCAGCTATCTGGTTACCATAACACAAGTTTCATTTGAAGCTTACTTTGGAATCAGATTGGCCGTGTGTGAAAAATGTCCCAGGATATTTAATGTTGTGGGTTTCATGAAAAATGCGTATGCTCTTAAGAAATATTAAAGTTCAAGGTATTCGTTTATGTTTTTTTGTTTATTTATAGGAACACACTCCCTAACGTGGCCATTAGCTAAATGTTTTCTGAGTAAGTGCGCGCCTGTATGATATTGTAAATTCTGAAACATTATCCTTATATTTTCCTCCTTGAATTTTCTCTGAAACAAATAAATAATCCATTGCTATATATATAGTGCCGAGTTTGATAATACATATTATGTAAGTATATATTGTTTTTATTCTAATACTAGCTGCCTCCCCGCGGTTTTACCCGCGTAGTTCCCGTTCCCGTGGGAATACAGGAATAAAATATAGCCTATGTTACTCGGGGATAATGTAGATTTCCAAAGGTGAAAGAATTTTTGAAATCGGTCCAGTAGTTTCGGAGCCTATTCATTACAAACAAACAAACAAATAAACAAACAAATCTTTCCTCTTTATAATATTAGTATAGATATAGATTATCAAGTCAGAAAGAGATACTTTTGTTCCGCCGTTTCCTAACCCTGTGATTCTCCATTAAATTGAGGCCACCAGTCTATTTACTAAATATATAAAAACAGTATACTAATATATCTCAAATAAAAATAGAAATAATTATCAAAGCCCATCCTAGCGTTTTAACTCACAACAGATATGACATGAAAATATATTTTCCTGTTTTATTTTGAATATAAATGACAAATATCTAGCGATGCATGTTATCGAGTGCGTACCGACTCTCGTGTTTAATTGAAAACCGACATCCAACAGTATGTTTACATTCAGTAAGTAAACTATAAAATAATCCTGAATAATGAAGCCGTGGTGGCTCAGTTGGGAACGCACCGACTCACGATCATGATGGTGCAGGTTTCTAAAAACTCTTTCTGAGTTTGTAAAAACTTATGTACGGTTCACATGACTGGCTTTCGGTGAAGGAAAACATCGTGAGGAAACCTGCATGCCCAAGATCTCACAATCAAAGGCATGTAAAGTCCGCCAATCTGCACTAGGCCCGCGTGGTGGACTATGGCCTACACCCCCTCATTGTTAGGGGAGGCTCGAGCTCCTCGGTGGAGACGTGTATGAGCCGATAATGAGATGATATCGCCACACAACCATGTGACGAAATAAGGTTTTTATAATTATACTAGCTGCCCCCCCGCGGTTCCCGTTCCCATGATCTCAAGGGTATCAAAAATAGATAGTAGCCGATTCTCAGACCTACTGCATATGCATCGGTCAAGCCATTTCGAAGGAGTATGGTAACTAACATTGTGACACGAGAATTTTATATATAAGATTATTATACAGCGATTTGTCAGACTTTGGACTACACAATTTATTAATTGCAAACCTACTTCGTTTAGTTATCTTTTTATTAATGAAAACTGTAACAAAATCCTAGATTTAGAAGTAAGCAGAAAAACAGTCTGAGGTATACACATTGTGTTTTAGTTTTATACTATTTAGAGTTCACTCGTTATTGGAGTTATAGAAAATAAAACTTCACTAACGCGATTCAAGTTTCTAAACAACTACCGATTTCCTCATGTGGCGCCATCTATGTATCGACAGCGCAATTTTATTCAAAACAACTTTTCTTCATACTGAACTTACTAATTATATTCATAGACCCTTGCCCTTGATCTTAATATTGTTTTATAAGATGTCGAGGTACCTCTCAAGATGTCTACTGAGAGTAAAGCAAGAGCTCTTGTGGAGCTTGTTAAATCTGACAGCACTAAAGCAGTAGTCGCTAAGTCGAAAACCATTGACATTGCTTATTTTTTAATACAGTCCATGAGGTTTTGGCTATTTGTTAGGTTATCTTATACACTATCTGTATACAAGAGATAATCTTGTATTATGATACGAAATTAATAAATTGTAGTTAACATCGTGGGACATTTTTCACACACGACCAATCTGATTCAAAACTTAATTTCTAAGCAGGGCTTGTAATATCATAGCCAATAAACTACATAATGCTACTTTTAAATACACACTTAAATAGAAACAGAACACAGAGACATGTTTATAAACATCAATCTTTGTGCTGGGTGGTATTCAAACCCAAATGAACGGCTGGAAAGACAGGGAAACTGACGCAAAGCTACAGTTAGTACTCATACTCATATATTCCATGTTCTTTCCCACTTTGTTCACACACACAGAGATATAAATAAGATTGTTGTATTTATAAATGTAATTACAATCAGTCGTAGTTGCCATAGCAACCGTTTCAAGACAAAGCTACTTACGAGTTACGTTACTGTAATTGTAAAGCATATTTGCACTGTGGCGTGCTCGTTAGTTTTGTATGCCGGACGTGTGTGCTGAATCTCGAAATGTAATATATCTAGACAATAAACGTTAGTACTACGAATAGTTTTCTATTTAGTGGTGTGAATCCGTGAGTATAGTTTTTTCCAATACGTCTTTGAAGTCAGACTCTAATGCTCAGTTAAAAAGGACGAACGGAGGTGAAACCGCGTGTAGAAGGTAGTATTAAACTGCACTCTAAATCTTACCTTGCAAACTGTGAAATTGCAATAAAATGCTAAATAGCGTCGACTAATGCTACCTATAGTAGAGTTCTAGAAAATGTAATTTCATTTCTCAAACGAATGCACCGTCTGCAAAGTCGGGTAACCGTATTACTCCTACCTATCTGTTAATATTTTATTCCATAGTTCTTGAAAGTACCTACATTTCTTTGACACAAAAACATTGGGTATTTGAAAGAAATTATGGTTTTCGATAGCTTTTGTTGATATTTTATATTAACTAAAGCGCCAAAACATTAGCTAGGTTCTATTGAAAACTAGGATATTGTTTATAATAAAACACCTTGTTAATCTTTCACAATGTCTAATTTCCCATTTCGTATCAACGGTTACAATCTGAATATCTCTTCCTGCAATATTGTCGTTCCGAGTGTCAACAGTGTTGCCACTCGTCAATCCACATAAATCCTACTTTAATTATTATTTGTTAATCTAACAGCTCGGCCATCCTGCAATATTTGCGGGTCCTCTCGCAAAAATATTTAAATTTAAACACAAAATTTAGGAACTTGTGACAATAGCTATTTGGTACTTGTCAATACAATTTCTTTTCCAAGGATACATACTTAATAATGTTTATGTAACAGTAGGCTGTCTTAAGTCATACCTCTCTTAATAAGTACAATTGATAATAAAATAACTTAACCCAAATTCAATTTTTTTTTATGTAACTATAGTATTCTAAAGCCAAATTGAGGATATATCTTATCCATCTAAGTATGGACATTACTTTGAAACCTTGCTAAGTATCACAAAAATCACACCTATACAATCATTATTATTGATAAGTAGCGATTTGCACTTAATAAATTAGTTGTTAAATTGCCTGACAACTATATAGAGTTATAGTGTATACACTACAATTAACTTTAGTTTACTAATGTAACCTACTTAACTTACTATACTTCACTTGTCGACAATTTTGTGAATTAAAGTAACAAAATATCAATTTTTTTGTAAACATAAACATATATAACACATTACTTAATGAAATGGATATAGAGCTTTTATTAACATTATTATCACCATCAGCATATCCATACTTTCTTTACATTGTTTATCAATTAATATAACTATTAGCATTAAAATATGGTCATCCCTTACAATCTGGTTTTGAAGACCTATTTATACCTAATACATACATAGAGATAATGAACAATACTACTACTCAACTCGGCCATCCAGTATAATAGTCGAGTCCTCTCGTTGTCTAGAACAGCAATAAAATATTAATAACTGTGCAATGAGTGTACATTTAAACTCTATAGTTAAATGGATTATAATTTTAAAATTTAATATGATCAAATAAAGACTGGTTATGTTCTCTGGCACTACATATGTATAGTATGCTACATCTATGCATTTATAGCATAATATGTTATATCAATTACAGAGATTTGTACTGTTATACCTTCCTCTACCTACATACATATACACATGCTATTATAGAGCAGTCTGCTATATCTAAAGCTATCTATACTCTGTTTATCCAGTACTGACTTCTATAGCCTGCAAGGAATTATATAAATTTACTTCTTTAGTTCACACTATAGTCTGCCCTAATAATAAACAAAAACTTCTTATCATATACATACAATTATATAAGTGCTAGTACTCGTAGTTTCTGGTCCACATCTGCGTAGTCTGCTACATCTGAGGTCATCTGTATTACCAACTGTAAACTGACCTCTGTAGCCTACGCTGTAGAACGCCTTAATAATAATCTTATTACATAATTATATCTAGTCTACATCTGCGTAGTCTGCTACATCTGAGGTCATCTGTATTACCAACTGTAAACTGACCTCTGTAGCCTACGCTGTAGAACGCCTTAATAATAATCTTATCACATAATTATATCTAGTCTACATCTGCGTAGTCTGCTACATCTGAGGCCATCTGTATTACCAACTGTAAACTGACCTCTGTAGCCTACGCTGTAGAACGCCTTAATAATAATCTTATCACATAATTATATCCAGTCTACATCTGCGTAGTCTACTACATCTGAGGTCATCTGTATTACCAACTGTAAACTGACCTCTGTAGCCTACGCTGTAGAACGCCTTAATAATAATCTTATCACACAGTTATTTCTAGTCTACATCTGCGTAGTCTGCTACATCTGAAGTCATCTGTATTACCAACTGTAAACTGACTTCTGTAGCCTACGCTGTAGAACACCTTAATAGTAAACAACTTCTTATTCTATAAATACAATTATACAAGTGCTAGTCATATCTAGTCTACATCTGCGTAGTCTGCTACATCTGAAGTCATCTGTATTACCAACTGTAAACTGACTTCTGTAGCCTACGCTGTAGAAAGGGACTATCTGCACTTTAATTCACTACACAATCAATAATTTGCTGAAAAAGAATAAAAGATTAATCACAAATTACTCATCATATTATATAGTATATCATTTCAGTTACATTCAGTCTCATCACTGCTGCTCAAATCACTTCCTTCATGTATCTTATCCACTGATATCACATTTTCATAACTTCGATTACTCAAATAATATATTTTTTTTTTATATGTATATAAATATTTATATATATATATATATTTTTTTTTTTTCACCCTACTATTATTATTATCCTATTTTGAAAAGTTATGTTCGATTCTCACTGATTCTCCTTCTTTGTAACATGGAGCTATGTATGTTTTTCTATCATACTTTTCTTTCATCTTCTGTTGTATTATCTCTCTATTATCTCCTACTTGTTCTCTAACTATTAAAAATTCTATTCAGGTTAAACGTTTGGTAGGATCATGTAGGTAACTATTTCATAAGATTATCTGTGTAGTTAACAATTCGGTATCCAGATCATATTGGCTTGTATTAATGAAATGTTTAAAGAGATTACTAGTAAAACAAAACCATATATCCGTTATGAGTCTAGTGGGCACTCTCAAACTAAATGCTAAATTATTCTTTTGATACATTTGTAATTAGGGTGTCTTAGCGCTTCTAACAACTGCAAATGATTGATATATTTTGTAAAACCATCACCTATTTCTAATATGTAAACCTTTTCTCATTTGCTACGATTTAAGGGATCCTAATGATCTGCATGTATTGTGTGAAAAGGTATTTCAACTTCAGTTATTGGGTGTAACATCCCTTCCTTTCTACTACTGGTAGTTTTGATAGGCACATTATAGGCATAAAGTAACATATTTTTTGTGAAATGTCCTAGTTTCAGAAACCAGTAGTCTAAAACTTTTATTTGAAAGTGACCGGTTTCATGGCGCCACCTACAATCCCAAGGCACAAGCCACTTGCTGTCATTCTCTACAACCCAGAAAACGTTTCTCTAACAAGCTTATAATTTTTGTAAATAAATAAATAGATAAATAAATAAATAGATAAATAAATAAATATCCTGGGACATTTTTCACACACGGCCAATCTAATTCCAAACTCAGCAGAGCTTGTGATATGGTAACCAGACAGCTGATATACTACATATACTACTAATTCTATTCTTAAGACTTTTCTGTACAGATATTAATATATATCTATGTATATATATGAAATTCTCGTGTCACAATGTTAGCTACCATAGTCCTTGGCTAGACGGATTTTTATGAAATTCTTTAAGCATATCCAGTAGGTCTGACAATCGACAACTATCTATTTTTTTTTTGATACCCCTGTGATCACAGGACCGGGAACTACGCTGGTGAAACCGCGGGGCGGCAGCTAGTATATTTTGTAATTTTCTTTATTCCTTCATCACTAGACTTAGCAACACTAATCCAGTTATCATGATTAACATTAAATATATCAAAAACATGTCACTGGTAATATCAGATCCTGTTTGGAGAAAGTAGCATGTAATGCACTACAATCTGTAATCATCTTGTATTCAGTACCATAGTACCTATACCTACTCCATATTATATACTAAACTGATCAAGGGGCCCTACAGCATCATGTGTCTCCAGTGCATAAGAATAGAGATGTTGAGTAGTGCTGATAAAGGTCATTGAACTGGGTTTAAGTTTAAGGTAACAAAAACTTCATGTTAATCTGTCTATAGTTAAGAATTATTTCTTAAAATAGATGTCAGCATCATTCCAATAATAGCGAAATCTTTAACAAAACACCTAACTGGTAAGACCAATAAAACATTATACATCCTGTACGGTGCACAATAGGCTTTGTGTGATTTTATTCGATCCCCATTTGAACCACATCTATAAATACTAAATCTTTAAGGCCAGTTGAAAAACAGTCAGTTAATAAACTTGAAAACTCCTGTATTTGAGAAATCAGTTATTGGTTCTGCATTTTGTATAAATACATCAGCATGGAAATCAATTTAATATATAAACTTTTATTTAGTTATTGATCGGCAGGAGTATACAGGAGAACACACCCTGTATTTAGACATTTTTATTTATTCTTCAAATATATTTTGAATCAACTCTGACATTCCCCTTTTTTTATTCTGATATATTCCATGATATATTCTCCTGGCATTAAATTCAAACTTGGTTTAGCCCATAGTGTCCCATTGACATAACATACCTTAAAATTTACTATCACAAAAGCTTTTAGTATCATCATTTTATGTGCAGTTAAAATCATCATGCTTGAAAATTAGCCCAGAAGCGGTTTTTATGATAATCACATTACCTGGGTTTCTTTGGAAATGAATGTCCAATAAAGACAGGGCAGTTAATATGATTTGCCAATACTAGGATGTCTGATCCTATGGTTAAACTAAATAATTCACTAAACCTCTCAATGGTGTTAACATTTTGTTGGTTCATATAATTCTTGATTTGACTGCCTTACTACCTGTTGCTAGATTACATTGGCTACCCATATCAACATAGCCTTCTGTATTGCTCCCATATTA
This sequence comes from Thyatira batis, assembly GCA_905147785.2. Taxonomy (NCBI): domain Eukaryota; kingdom Metazoa; phylum Arthropoda; class Insecta; order Lepidoptera; family Drepanidae; genus Thyatira; species Thyatira batis. The sequence goes on along the minus strand of LR990509.1, from coordinate 7,434,891 downwards.
TATATATATATTTTTTCATATTTAAATTATAAGGAAAAGTCACAAAAAATATCTTTTTTTTTTGTGTATCCCTTGTTGCTTATTGGACAAATCTGCTGAATGACCCATCTATACTCATATATAAAGCTGAAGAGTTGGTTTGATTGTATGTGCAGGTGAACTAATTTTCTTATACAATGCATACTGCATTTGGTACATATAAAACTGTAGTGCCCTGGCTCATTACGGTTGTGATAGATTACAGGAATATTAGAATTTAGTTAATTTCAGTGTAATGGTTTATTTTGGTTACCTAAATGTAACCAGACATAAGAAAATAGGCATTCTATTTTCATTAATATCCTTATTTCCAGATCCCAAATTAGTATGGGAAATCTGTGGTTTCACAGGTTTGATATACTTAAGTTCTTGTTCTGGTTCAGTAAAACCAGCAGCCTTGACTCCCAATGTTATAATCAATCCTCTAAGCTATCCAGCGCACTGGCCTTTTGTGAAAGATTTCACACCAATTCAGTAACTTAAATATTTGAATAATAATAATGTTCAAGAAAGTCATTTATCTTAGTTCAATTTGTTTGCATTTCAAATAATAATATTGCATAGTAATCCCTATTAGAAAAAGACTAACTATTTATCATTCCATTAATTCACTCTAAGAAAATAGTAATGATGCCAAACCTTAATACCTACCAAGCTTTTGCTATGCCGGCCAATGTAGGAAGTGCATAATGTATGGTTAGTCTATCTGATCAACAATAAATATGAGAATGTTCTACTACATTGCTTATCCACATCTCAACAGCTTAGATCCTTAGACAAAGGATTAAACTCTGGTACTACATTTTCTAACACTTTTTCTAAAATTTTCTACTTTGTTATGAGCATTTTAAGAAATATTACTTTTAATATGCACCCTGACTTTTATTAAGGAAAAAGTTACCTCTCATGCTGTCTCTACTACCTGACCGGACGCTCACTTCCTCGCTGCTACCAGATATTCGTGGCCGGTCGTGCGCGTCTCCGACGCCAAGACTTCCTTGCAGTAGCCACTGGGAAGACTGCGGACTGGACTGGTGGACTGCAAGGTCGGCGACTGCGACTCTGCCAACTGCGACTGCGACTCTGGCAACTGCGACTGCGACTCTGGCAACTGCGACTGCGACTCTGGCAACTGCAACTGCGGCTGCGACTGCTGCGAGTGTAGATACTGCGACTAGGAGGTTGACGTCGATCACTACGGTTCCAACAACAATGGCGGCGTTTCTTGAACTTTTGATTCGTGTCGATCTTTGGTTTTGCTGCTTGTAACAGATGAACGGATCTCCTGATCCTTTTTGCTGCGACGATCATGTGATCCCATAATGAGTATAATCGTTCCAATGTAAACAATATACACGGAATCCACAATGTATGGGATTCCCGTCCTCTGTTATGGAAAATGGTTAACTGTTTTGAGACTGCGTAATACTTCTTCCAGTGGGTTCTTTATGCCACTTCTGAGATGAAAACTAGGATATTGTTTATAATAAAACACCTTGTTAATCTTTCACAATGTCTAATTTCCCATTTCGTATCAACGGTTACAATCTGAATATCTCTTCCTGCAATATTGTCGTTCCGAGTGTCAACAGTGTTGCCACTCGTCAATCCACATAAATCCTACTTTAATTATTATTTGTTAATCTAACACTATATAGGTACATTTGTTTTTTTACAAATAACAAAAATAGATGGTAGCCATAAAGCATAGTTATTTAAGTAGATAGTTAAATTAAATAAATATTTTCTATAAAAAGTAAACGCAAATAAAAGAAAAAATTATAACACCCCTCTTTTTGCGTCGGGGGTTAAAAATAAGTTGTTATGGATGCAAAGGTAGATACAGCTTTAATTTTACACTATTATTGTTCTATGAAATGTAAAGAGCATATAAATTAGCTACGTTTTAAGAAAAAAAGCAATTCTATTTTAAAATGCAGCGAGCGGATAACTAGTTAGTTATAATAATTCCTCGGGACTGAGTGGCTTCGTTGATTTCCCACTCGCACACGGTTTTAGGGTAGCTACAGACTCGACCTGTGAACGGTCCGACCAAAACTTCATGATGAATAAGTAATGTCAAAAATACCTATGATTAACTTATATTTAATTTTATGGTATAATATAATAATTATATTTGACTTCTGGCTTAAATAGTGATTTAGGATTGTGCTGCTCAATCCTAAATCACTTCCTAAATCGTTTTGAACTGACTTAAGATATGTTGATATCATGTTCTCTAAACTACGTGTGGTTCTTATTAGGGTTCCGTTCCTAAATGATACAAAAAAGGAACAAGATCTTTCAAGAATGCTCAAAAAATCAAAATCCTTTATAATAGTAGATGAAGATATCCTGGGACATTTTTCACACACGGCCAATCTGATTCCAAAGTAAGCTTCAAAGTGAGCTTGTGTTATGGGAACCAGATAGCTGATATACTACATAATATAATACTTTTAAATAGAAAGAAAGAAAGAAAATAAATTTATTCCAGACAACACACAACATTACAAAATACTAAAAACAGCAGACGTGTACAAAACACACAACACAAAGAAAATATAAAACAGAAATGTAATGTTGTGTGATGCCAGGAAAAGGTCCCGACTCAGCATAAGGCTTAGGCTAGCAAAAAACTAGCCCTCGCGCTGGTTTTCAGTCGGAACCCCTCATGACATCACGTACAACCAGAACTAGGTATACACAAAAATTAAATAAAAAATAAAAAATCTAAAAACATACATATTATAAATCTTTACATCCAGACACAGAACAAACAGACATATTCATGCATACAAATGTTTGTCCTGGGTGGGATTCGAACCCACGACCATCGGCTTGAGAGTCAGGGTCACTAATCACAAAGCCAACCGGTCTGTCAAGATGTAGATGTTTGTTTTTATCATGATTTTCTATGTAACCTTGGTTGGAATAAATGCATGATCACTGTAGTCTACCAGGAGCCTTTCAGTCATACGCTTTCAGTCAGTTGATTTACAACGAGTATAAGTGTGGGGGAGTTTTAAAACTAAAAGCTGTGAGCAAATTAAGTTTGGTTAAGTGGCTCGCTGAGCTTACATTCTGCGACTTTCTGTAACTTAATACTTACCCTTAGGGGATTAAGGATATATGTATGACGAGGCCCAGATTTATGTCGGTGGTCGTGGATATGATACCCAGTCAGGACAATTTTTGAAGTAGTTATGAGGTAAAGTAGGTAAGAGAGACACAGGAAACCGGGTAGACCACCGGCCCGGTGGGTAGACATTGTCGGAGCAGCGGGCAGGCAGTGGATGGCACAGGACCGTATAAAGTGGCGTAAAAAGAAGGTGGCCTATGCTCAGCAGTGGGTTACTACGGGCTGATTAGATAGATAGGTATATTAATATAATCTATATGGGTACATCAAAAAGCTCTGCTTAGTTTGGAGTTAGTAAAATTAATGAATCTTCATGAAAATGTTTTTTTTTACCACTAAGGTGGCAAACAGGCATACGGCCCACCAGATGGGAAGTGGTTTCCGTAGCCTATGGACGCTTGCAACACCAGGGGCGTCACTCACGCGTTGCCGACCCTGTAAAATTATCTTTACTCACTTCTTGAAAAACCCCATGCTCCATGGGGATTATTAGATTTATTTTAAAGTATAGAAAACTCATGAATTGTTTTATTATTCAATGTAGCAGCAAAAAGAAAGCACGTATTGATTTCCTGTTCAGTTTCCTTGTACTTGGACTTTACCGTGATCCAGCGAAATTACACTGTATATTATTGTTTATTTTATAGAATTTCCGTGTAAATCGTAGTTAATTAGAGAAACTCATGTTTAAGCTTGTAGTTGGTTAGTTGAAAGTTGTTTCTAGTGACATTGGTCGCTGTTAGGAAGTGCAACGGACGGGTGCCGGGCGTTAGGTAGTTTAGTAATGGGGTCATTCGTTAAGGGGTAATTTAATGACACAAATATCAAAGGTATATACGAAATACGTCCTCGTTTTAGTAGTTGGAGAACTAAGGTTGGTATCTAATAAAATACCGTCAGACCGGTTGGCTTTCTGGTTATCGACCCTGACTGACTGTACCTGTACCTTGACTGTACCTTCACAATACATCTATGAAAATTTGTTGTATGTACGTAAAAATTTACATGTTTTTCCGAAAAATAGCGACACTCATAGTATCAACACCAGAAATAAGCACAAACTCGCTATACCTGTAACTAGACTTACTAAAGTCAAAAATTCATTTAAGGGGCAATGTATACGTTTCTTCAATAAACTACCTAAAGATATTCAGGATTTACCAATTTATAAATTTAAGCAGGTAGTGAAGAAAACTTTATATCAAAAGGGCTTTTATAGTGTATCAGATTACTTGTTAGAAAAAGACCCTTGGCAGTGAAATGCTCGCTACAGGCTATTTCACACATTTTGTAAAAATCACTATTGTATTAGATCTAAGCTGGTTTTTTTTTAAAAGAGTAATTACTGAGTTTATTGCCGGCTTTTCTCAGTAAAAAACAACTTTCAGAACCGAGCATTAATAGTGACTATTCATAAGTGCTTTATTGAGGCCTATTTGAATAAAAAATATTTGATTTTGATTTTGATTTTTGACTTTGGTCGTGGGTTCGAATCCCACCCAGGACAAACATTTGTATTCATGAATAATTGAATTTGTCTGTTTGTTCTGTGTCTGGATGTAATTATCTATATAAGCATGTATTTAATAGTAGAAGATACATATATGTAGGATATATTTGGTTACCATATTACAAGTTCTGCTCAGTTTGGAATCAGATTGGCCGTGTGTGAAAAATGTCCCAGGATATTTTATTATTATTTATTAATATGTTGTTATGAGGTACTAGATGCAATGGCTATATAAGAGTCATTTACATAGAAATATTTATTTCTATGTAGGCTATCAATAAACGCATTTTGGTAGCTTTTATGGTGTTATACATACTTAATTCCAAATTCTACTTTCCTTACCACATCGACAGTTCCAAGGAAAAAAACCCCACAGAGGCAGCTAGTTGTAGAATATATAAATCAAACACATGGTAAAGATTATAATATCACCTAAGTATTGTTACCAAATTGATCGTGAACGTGAGGCGGGGCCAATGGCGCAGAAGTAATGAGGTTAGCCGGCCGACCGCCCGTCCTAGGTTCGAGCCCGTGAAAGCTTGTATGCTCCCTTATTAGGTTTGCAATCGTTTAACGCTCCAATGCTTGTGTGGCTTTAAAAGTTACTGTTTTCTTTTCTTTATTTCTCACGAGTTTTTTTAGTTATATCTTCTGTCTCTTGTTTATGTGAAATAGGTAATTTTAGGACGTAAAATAGTCCATTTGTGTCTCTATTCTAACATTTATTACTAGTGGATCCCCGCGGTTTCACACGCGTACCTAGTGCCTATGTCCTTTCTCAGGCTCTAGACTACCGGTATACCAAATTGAATTTAATTCTGTGCGTTCAGTAGTTTTAGCGTAGAAGTGAGACAGATAAATAGAGCTACTTTTGCATTTATAATATTAGTAAAAACTCATCTATACAAACTTTCTCTGTAGGATAGTGGGATTAAAAATAATCATTACTAATATTACTTTTTATCCTGGGAAAATGGAAAATCTCCCGTGTCTTAGTTGAGTTTGACAAGACTAAGAATACGTTTTGGAATAGGACAGACTAGTTAAATCCTGGGTTTTTTTTAATCATCAATAATAATATATATATATATATATATGAGCTAGAATATTTAGTATTAGGTGTACATTAAGTTTCATTTCATAGCACAATTGTTGGCAACTTTAATCGATGTTCTGACCTTTCCATTCCATCGTTTTCGTAGAAACCGTTCATTTACAAGTTTTGATTGCGTATTTGCATTACTTTGGTCTAAATTTAGTGTTTACTACAAATTGGTACCTATTGGAAATTTTACCGAAGAAAAGAAAACATGTTTTTCTAAGTTTAGAACTGGATTACCTCGTTTCGGTATAAGATTATATTATACCTAGTATATAATATTCATAACTTGTATTTGTTTTGAAATAAAAACAGACTTTTTTACTTTGATATAGAACTATCGTTAAGTTTAAGTATCTAGAACACGTGTTTTGGGTTATAGTTATAATTAAGCAACTTTGTTTTCTATATTTTATGCATTGTAGATTAAAATCTGTTTATTAAATAAAAAAAATTGGTTCGGCAGCTTTTGTTAAGAAGAGCCGCTAATAAACTAGGAGCCACTCCGGTGTCACATGAGTGTAATTTACTCTCATCTATCGACTTTCTATTTGTGAATACCGTATCTAAATCCTTTCCGTGATTATAGGCTATGTTATGCATTTATAAATTACTAGTGCCTCCCCGCGGTTTCACCCACGTACCCGGGAGAACTTCCATTTTCCCGGGATGAAAAGTAGCCTATGTCTTTTCTCAGGCCCTAGACTATCTGTGTACCAAATGTCATTTAAATCGGTTCAGTAGTTTTAGCGTGAAAGCGAGACAGACAGACAGGCAGACAGAGTTATTATTGCACTTATAATATTAAGTATATTACTTAATTCATTTATTATGAATAGACAATGCACAGAAATAAATGCGATTCTAGAAATTTGACCCAAAATTAAAAAAGAATCTTAAAGACTGGGGGGAGGTTTTACTTGGAAGGACTGAAAAGAAAATATATTTTTGGTTTAGCTACTCTTTTAGGTATATATCATACTATAAGGGCTGGGTAATTAAACTTCGAAGGAAACAACCTGAAATTACCTTATTTCAATTCGATTCAATTCTAAGTGTCGATGGGAAATCTTAAGAGGAACTTCAGACAAAGGGAAGTTCTTAATTAATTTCCTAAAAACTCGGCAAAGTTAAGTGTTCACCGAAATGAAGGCCTTTGACGGGTTTTTTAGAGTATCGATGGGCTCTTCAAATTTTCCGTGTTCTTTATTGGCTTAAATAAAAAGGTTTCTCTTTTTTAATGGAGGATTTTTGATGGAAGTATTTATTAACCGAAATTCAAAAAGAAGGACTATAGAAAGGAGAATAGAGACCCTATTTAATTATATTTTTTATTCAAATAGGCCTTCACAGGCACTTATGAATGCTTCTATCTATGCTTTTGCTCAGAGCCGGCAATAAACTCATCAATTGCTTTTAAGTGTGCCTAAATATTGTTATTGGTGATAACCGTTATATTTAATGAAAATTAACTCTTTTTTTAACAATAATAATTTGAAATAAATTGTTATTATTTTAAACATAGTTTTTACAGTGTCATTAGTCTTTTATCATAGACATATATTTATAGACTAGAATTAGGTATATGAAATGACTACATTTATTCCGTATTTCCTTAACCATATTACACAATATTAAAATGTCTTGCGCACCTTTAGTCATGCTGAGTTGGTATCTAATTACCTTTTGTTCTGTGACTTTTCTTCCGTGATTGAATCTATACCTTAAGAAACCTATAATCCGATTATCATACAATGAGATTGTTATGGGTATTTAAAACCTTGGTAATTGCAGTAAATGTTGAAATTGCAACATGAAATGCGCGTGCGCAATATTGCATAAGGATGATTAAATGTATTACGGTGACTCGTACTATCCATACTTTAATCCTTGTAATATATAAAGTGAATGTTGTAAGAATTTAAATTGACCACATCATCTCATCATCATTTCATATACGTCCACCGAGGACCACGAGGCTCCCTTTTAATACGAAGGCGATAAGGCCATAGTCCCTAGCCTGGTGCGGCGTGACTTCACATGTCTTCAATTGGCACAATATCCTGAGGAATCATGATACTTTTCCTACACCGAAAGACAGTGGTGTGAATCCGTACGTAAGATATTACAAAACTCAGCGGCACGGGCCATGGTTTGAATCTCAACCTCATGATCATGATCAGTGCATTCCCCACTGAGCCACCACGGCTTTTGTCGGGTATATATTTCTCTAATTTGAAAATGTCGAAAGCTCGCTGGAAGCTGGAAGAGTGCCAACGAAAGCTCATTTCATATCAATAAACACTTGAGGATCATAAGATTGAGTTTTCTAGGGGACGAAACCTAGAGTGGTTTAGTATGAATGTATGGTTAGTCAAAGGGGGAGCCCTGTGCCCTAGATCAGGTGATGTACATAATATACATAGAAAATGATTCAACTTTTTAAGATTATATTCCACTTAGTACATTTCGCGGTTTAGCTTGTTTCCTTAAAGTTAAGTTTCTCGGCACGTAAACTATTCTATCTGTTAGTCTAGAATAAAACCTAGATTGAGACGCTACATTTCGTTAGTTCGATTCCTGTACAGGGCAAAAAAATAATTCATTAAGTATCAATATGCACTATACGAGTATATCATTTTTATTAATATTTTAAATTAAACATATAATAAGAAAATATACCTTTATATCGTAATTAAAACAACTTCATGTATTAGGGTCGACAGTGTATCGGTGGTGCCCCTGATACTTCCAATTAAGTTAATTTTCCTATACGTTTATTGCTCGTTTGAAATGAACAGGCGTTTGACAGTTATATCGACCTAGATAGATAGACAACACAGGTGTAGGTATTGTATTGTATACATCGTATTTTATGAAGGACAATTTATGAAACCTAAGGATATTTTAATCTAACCATCCTGTGAAATTAAATTCGGTAATTGAAAGTCTTCGAGAAAAAAAAATACATTTCCAACTGACTGCAAGAAATCCGTACGCAAATTTATATTATCTTCTTGCTACCAATTAAAATTGTATAAAACATAGTCACTATATGCCTCTGCCTGTTTCTCCTACTCCTAAACCACGCAAAAGATAATACGGATTTCACTAATAAAATTAATGATAAACATGGAAGGGTTGTGGTCTACTTTACCAGTAGGTAGGTACCTACATTTTAACGTGCAAATCCGGGGGGCGGGCGCTAGTAATGAATAATTTATTATGTAAACAATAATCAAGCTATGAATACAAACATGAACGCGAATGTGGTAGAGTGGCGAGATGTGGCAACACGACATGACTATGTATCTAAAGAGCTTTTCGTTAAATCCCTTAAAAAGTACGGCCATAGAACTAGCGGGTACTAGTGGCATAAGCGGAGAGGACAGGGATTTATTTTGCCTAGTTGGTGCTTATAAATATCATGGAACATTTTTTATACATGGCTAATTTTGCTTCCAAACTTAACTAGATAGCTGATATACTACTTTTAATGCATGCTTACATAGATAAATTAGATACATCTAGACAACGAACAAACAAATATATGTTGGTGAAACAAAAACAGTCAGAGGCAAATAGTGACTAGAAAGCTGCTAGTCCTTCGAGTCCCTGAGAGGACAAAAGTAGATGCAAGAATTAATGAAGAAGATAAAGATGCATGTTTTAAAAATTAGGTACCAAAGTAGGTATGGTGTCTGCGAAAAAAAAACACTGTCAATTTAACTTTTTTTTGTAAACAAATATAAAAATAACCATGATCATCATTACTACGGAAGTAAGCCGCGACCTAACCCAGTTTGGGCCCACAAGAGCTCCCTAAGTCGGCCCTTATAATGATCCCCATATAATCATTTCTCGGGCCCTTCGCCGTGGTCGGTAACTTACCCTCAGTCGAGGACCCTCAGCCCTTACCAGATTGTCCGCGTAAGGGTCTAAAAGCCTTCTGTCGCCTTTATGTAAATCAAATAAAAAATGCGTATTTTTTGGTATTACCTACTTACTAACGTGAAAAATTTGTGGATTGAGATATTTTTTAAATTCACGATTTATTCTCAAACTAATTTTATATCTGACCCGCGCAACTTTGTCAATGCACTTTCCCGTTTTTGCAACATTTTTCATAGGTCCCCGCTCCTATTAGTTTTATAGCCTATGGACCTTCTTTGACAAGTGAGCTATGTAACGCTTTTTCAAATCAGACTCAGTCTTCTCACTATATCCTTTTCTCTCTATCATCAGCTAAAGTTCATCCGTAATTTCTTGATCGGTCGAATGCAATAATGGTCAATCGCGGACTAAATGACGGCGTAGAACGCGGACATTTCTGCTGATTATGCGTTTTATCAGGTTACCATAACATAAGCTCACTTTGATGCTTAATTTGGAATCAGATTGGCCGTGTGTGAAAATGTCCCAGGATATTTATTATTATTATTATTATCTTTAAAAGTGTGTATTTTATCGTAGTAGTTATCGTAGTAGGTATATCAGCTATCTGGTCTATAACACAAGCTCACTTTGAAGCTTACTTTTGAATCCTATTTGCCGTGTGTGTGTATGATTTTTGACACGGACCTCTAGTTAGATCACAGGCCTGTTGTGTGGCGAATATATCGCCTGGTTGATGGCCCTAAATGAAGATTAATTTGGCCTACATTATTGAGCGTGGATTGTATTACAGTCATCTCCATATCATAGGTGGATCGTGATCCCCAAACAGTTACGTCGATTGAAGTTGTGCATAAGCTGTCTATACTGGAAAAGCAACCTTATAAATCGAGGATTAGAGTCGATAATAAATGCATTTAATGGAATCTATATACATATTTCAATTTAAATTCTATAGTTTATAGGTTAGGAGTCGGCAATTTATTGTATTTTAGTGTTGATTTGAATTCTTATGTAGGTCAGTCGCTCAATTGGCCATGCTTTTGTGATGTTATTAGCTTTTCCCGTGTTCCCGGAAGTATTGTTATTCGTTTTGAAAACACAAGATAGGCGTTTACAAAAAAAGCAAAATGGCGGAAGCAAAATGATGGATATTACTTTTGAAATGGGTAATTGGTTAATAGATAATTGAAATTTAAAGGTGAATAAGTAAAATAATAAATATACAAGTAATAAATAATATAAAATGGTTTTTATATTTTGATTATAGTTATAGTATGTAGGAGTTTCCTTATCCTCACATTGTTCACCTTTAAATATGTATGTTTTTTAACGAAATGTACTTAATACAATTTTATCTATTTGTTAGCTAGTAAGAAATATAATCTTGACCAGCCCATTTAAATGACGTAGATAGACTCCGTTCATCACTTGCTGAGAATTTATTGAGGGCGGACGGCCTTGTATTGATTGGTAAAATTAATTGATTTGTTATAAGTAAATTTGTTGGGAAATTCAGATTTAATGCTCTAATTTATTTTAGAATTTAATTAGTCAAGCTTTCTATTTCATTTCTGGTAAAATATGCCTCTGTTGACTGAACTAAGTAACGGAGTTTGTTTTAGTTTTTATTAACAAAAAGAGCGATAGTTTTAGTATTCACTTCAGTAATTAAAAATTAAAAGTGTTTTAAAGACTTTTATGAACTAAATTAATGTTTTATAGGATATATCAAAATATTATCCTACTAGCCTGCTGAATATCTTATAAATGCGAATGTTTGTGAGTATGGATGCATGGATGATGTTTGTTACTCTTTTACGCAAAAACTACCCAACGGATTTGTATGAAATTTGGAACACAGACAGTTTATAACCTGACACTATTAATTAACACATAAGCTTTCTAACCATGGAAAATTTTAGATCCCCCGGCAAAGCTGGTCAAACCTGCTATAATATAAAAATAAAATTTCCTAAGCCCCATATACCTACTCAATTAGTAAAAACGCCTGTAAATGAAAATGAAAATGAAAAATGTTTTTTATTCAATTAGGCCTTCACAGACACTTAAGAATAGTCAAACTCTAACGCTCGGTTCGGAAGGTTGGTTTTGCTGAGAAGAGCCGGCAATAAACTCAGCAATTACTCTTTTCAAAACAAACTTAGATTTATTTACATATCAAGGAATTAGTCTCACTGACAATATTTGGGTGTTGGGGAATGACTTAAAATAAAATAATTTAAAGTGAAAGTTTACAAAAATAACAATAGCAAACTTAGGCAGACCAGCCCCCACAAGCAGCACCTGTTCACAAGCATGACGCATGTGGCAGCCATCGCTCTCTTCGCTATATTTTAGGGAAGTGAGCGACCCGTCACACGACGCCGCCGCAAGCAAAGACTTTTAAGTGAGCATGACTAACCTAAGCTTGCAACAAACCACAAATGAATGAACAAACGCCTGTATGCCTGTTTGCCACTTTTGTGGTTTAAAAAAGAATATAAAACATATTAACTATAAACTTAGTCTTAAATCAAATTCTTCTCACATGAATGGGAATAAAACAAAACATTTGTACCTATATCTTACACTGCAAATGCGATACAAATCTCGACCTACGGCCAAAGGTCGTGTGGGCCCATCCCTGCAAACCTTGGGGCCGACAGAGTGGCCCCTTTAGATAACCGGTTATAACCAGTTATAGCCGGTTATAGCCGGTAGTGGGTCAGGCGCGACTAGTGACCTGAAATGGGTTGAAATAAGGTTAAGTGGGCAAAAACTGAGGGTCGTGTCTTCTGATTAGGCGACGGGCGAGGTCACGGTACGTACACTAGCTACGAAGATATATAGTGACATTTGTTTATGCCTCCGTTTTTATTAGTGCAGGTGTATTTTGTAAAATGATCGAAGAATAAAAGATCGAGTCGAAGCTTACGTTTTATTCGTAATTCCCGGGGAACTTAAATTTTTCCGGGATTAAAGGTACTCTAGTCGATCTTTGTACAAAATTTCATAAAAATCGGTTCAGTGGTTTTGGTGTGAAGGCGTAACACAGTAGACAAACAGATAGACTTACCTACTTTCGTATTTATAATACTAGTTGAGATTTATAGTAGACTAAGTCTGAATCGAAAAAAACATATTTTAAGTGTCGTTACGCTAAGTAATTAAGTATAATAATTGATAAAACTAATTATTAATATTTAAAATAAATAGATAAGAATTTAAAAGCTAGTTTTTGTTAAAGTATTGTGAGTATTGTGAGTCAAAAAATCATCTATTTGAATGAATAAATATAATTAATTTCATTTCAAGTTTGTTAATCCTATTGACTCAACTTTCTTTGCGGAAGATTGCTTTTGCGGATAGCCGGCAATAAACTCGGCAATTACTCTTTTCAAAACATGTTATTAACAATTTACTTCCCAATAATATTAGAGATTGGACAAGCTAAGTCAAACCATCGGATTAATGCTTCCAAGGATAGATAAACAAACATACTCACGTTCACATTAATATTAATGTGATATTAGTTAGGATTCAAGTAGGTAAAGATGGTCGTGCATTTTACATGAGGCGGGCTTTCACACCATAGATTGATTGAAACTAGACACCGCAACCATATATACGTATGTATTATTTTATGTTAATATTTATATTACATTTAATCTCAACCCTCTTTCTCAGTACGAACTACGTATATTTTGTATGGTTATTTGTAATGAAACTCGGAAACAACTGGTTTCAATTAAGTAATCTTTTAGTGTTAAATAGCCCATTTATTAAAATATTTAGGAGTGGAGCGTTTATATATAATTAATAATTAATAGGAAAATGTGACGCAGCTCATAGTAGGTATATAATTTACTAAATAAGACCGCAAGAAGCGGTGTTCGTTTTTTTTTGCCAAAAAAATCTCAGATCCAGTGCAAATATGGTCTATGGGTAGGTTGTTGACGCGTGTCCATCAAACGTATAATATATCAAACGCAGTGGGCCCCGACTTCAGCCCCCCGGCCCCAGGCCCCAGCCCCCCCCGGGGGTTTCGGTGACCCGGGATAATTATTTGCGAGGTTTGAATGTGGTCTAAGTTACGCGTTGTGTAAAGCTTTCGATATGTATCAAGTATCAATCTTAAATACTTAAGATGCTGGAAAGGTAAATAAATAAGTCCAATGATATTTTCTTATTCTAAAACGATCAGACGTCGTAACAGTTAACTGATATTATTTTTATTAACTTTGTCATTTTTATCCAGACAGAATAATCACACATGTTCATGCACACAAGTTTTTGTCCTAGATGGTAGTCGAACCCACGACTAGGTAGAATTTTGACCTAACCCTAAGCACCAAACCAACCAGACAAAATAATCTATTAAACAAAAAATTAAGGTAAGTTCAAGCCGTTCCAGAGGAGTATGGTAACTAACATTGTGACACGAAACCAGATAGCTGATATACTACATATACTACTTTTAAATACATTCTTATATAAATATGTATTTACATCCAGACACAGAGCAATCAATGTTTGTCCTGGGTGGGATTCGAACCCACGACCCGCGGCTTGAAAGTCAGGGTCACTAACGAATGCCACTATGGCTCACTATGGCAGACTAATATTTTATCATCTTAATATATATAAATCTCGTGTCACAATGTTTGTCCTCAATGGACTCATAAACCACTTAACCGATTATAATAAAATTCGCACACCATGTGCAGTTCGATCCAACTTGAGAGATAGGATAGCTTACATATACTTGGACCCGGTAGGTGGCGCTGGTGGGCAGAACGAAGTCTGCCTGGTCCACTAGTAATAAAATATGTTAAGTTAATAACTTGAGCGGGTAAGTATCGGCGGCCTCCCGTGCCGCGTCCCGCGTCCCGCGTCCCGCGTCCCGCGCGGCGAATGGCCACGTATATACCCTATTAACTTCCAAACTCAATAAAATCAATTTACCCATATAAAGAGTGCACTTAAAATGTCCTATAAATAGGGTTGCCTCTTGCTTGATATAATATATTGTTGGTATTTATTTTGTTACAAAAAGTTTATGTTTGGATGTTTAAATGGGAAGTTAGCGGAGCATTTTTTTTAAATAATGGGGAAAACTAGCAGAACTATTAAAACAGAGTATCAGGAACTATAGAACTCTTCCGCATGCTGGCAGAATTCTCATTTTTCTTGATCTGCTGGCATATGCACCGCTAAGTACACTGACACGTCTCTAACCTAACATCATAGTTACCTACTATTCAAGCTATTATATTTATTGTAAATACTCAAAACAATAAATAAAAGTGTGTATAGTATATAATGTCTGATCTTAGACTCACTCATATCAAAGCTATGTCATATACCACTAACTATACATTCTTGGGAATAGTATAAGTAGTTCTATTTATATTTCCCCGAAACGGTAACAAAGCATGTGAAGTTAGTCATCTACCTACCTACACTAATGAGGAAAAATTTGATTATTTGTTTAGACAAATACGCTTTGAAACTACTGGACCGATCTGAATAACTCTTTCACTAACGGAAAGCTACATTATCAGTGACTAGCATAAGCTATATTTTAACATAGGCTATATGTATAGAACGAGAACTACTTGGGTAAAACTGCGAGGCGCAAGCTAGCTTCACCGCGACTCACCTTGTATGAGTCATCATGACTCATGAGTGGATAGATTTAGACTGTGTCATCTTTCATAATAAACTATTTATTACTCAATGGGGCATTGGGGGGATACTATTTTTCACCCCGTGGTGAAACCTGCATTCATGGAGATATTTAATTATCCCGGGATAAATAGCTTTACAGTAGTACTATTTTTTTTTTTTCACACTCATAGTTTATTCAGATTAATTACTTATTGTTATTTTTAATATTACTTTCTGCTTATAATTAATTTTTTTTTATGTTCACTGTTTGTACTATATATGTGGTGTTAGCCTTTAAGTAATTGTTGCACTTATATACTTATCTATTGCTGAAATTATGCATGTATTGTGTAAACAATTGTTGGCTGACCTAATAAAATAAATAAATTTATAGCTATTCCAGAACATATTCTAACGCTGAGCCAAGTTTCGATTAGATTCCTTTAGCAGTTCGGATGTGGTTGGGTAACTAACAACCATCAAAGCTTTCGTACATATAAATAGTAGGATAACAGAAAATTTGCTTTAAACTGTGACAACCCTGAAACGAAGTTTAAAAATAAACACTCAAAAGAAAATTAATGAAAGGAAATTACTCTTAAATTGACTTGAAAATTAACGATTAACGACTTAACTTTAAGTGTAGGTTATTTATTTAATTGAAAGTTATTTTAAGCAAATTAAAAGAGACTCGGTTTCTATAAGTTGTCAAAATCCAATTAGTTGTGGATTTATTTGAATAATTAAAGTATTTGTGACCTAAAAGGTCTTTGTAATGGAAATCTCAATTTGGGTTTTAGAAAAGGTATATTACTAAAATGTTTAAGGTTATTCTGAGGGTCTGTAGTGTGACGGGCATTGACCTTAGAAAAAACATAGTTAAAATATTTCTATTGTGGGAAATAGCGAAATAATATGTAACTTTGCGTTACTTGCAATTTTATGGGAAGCCATGCTGTAGCACTCTCGTAGACACGCTACGTCGTAGCACTATCTACGAAACAGCTAAGTCATGGCTTTGTGTTTGTAAAAAGTATAATATATAAAGATACTTAATATTATTTACTACTTATATATATATACTGATGGCTCCCCGTGGTTTCACCCGTGTGGCCGGGAGATCTGCTATTTTCCCGGGATAAAACGTAGCCTATGTCCTTTTTTAAACTCTAGACTATCTGTGTACCAAATTTAATTTAAATCGGTTCAGTAGTTTTAGCGTGAAAGCGAGACAGACCTCTGTCTGTCTCGCTTTCATGAGTTACTGTCGCATTTATAATAGTAGTTAGGAACTTAGGATATTATTATGTGTATTTTATACTGCTCTATCTAGTTCGAATTGTTCCTATATATGTATCTTGGTACTATAAATGATGAAAATGCAAATACTCTCCAAACCAAATCTAACGTCTTTAAATCATTCAATTTAACTGAGAACACGTTAATTTTGCAGTACATTGATTCTGTCTTCTAACTCGTATCTAATTTGGATTAGAACGGAGCAACGTACTTGTAATAGGTCATTTAAACCGAGACTTGAGAGGCTGTATCGAAGTTGGTTAGTTATATTGCTTTGACTACTATCTAGTTGGTTTTACTTCAATTATTCTGGTTTTGCTTCGACGATTTTAAATACGATTATATAGAGGATAGCTACTGTATTTTGTTTGAAAGTTTATGTTCTATAGATGTTAAGCTTCTAAGTTAAGTTGTCTTTGATTTATTCTATCAATGAAACTGAATGACTAAATCTAAATCCTTGGAATGTTTAATACATATGCTGTTGATATTATATCTTACAAATAAATAAATCTTATTTCTAGTAATGTACCTATCTAATAAATGTAAAAGTGAGACTAAATAAGAAAAATGCGAAAAGGCAAACACAGAAACATATTCTTTACTGATTTGAAACTAAACCTAACTTGTAACCGGTTATTTGACATACTACTTTTAATTACATCCAGACATATAACAGAAATGTTCATGCACTCAAATACATATCTGAGCGGAAATCGAACCTGCGACCAGTGGCTTGAAAGTCAAAAATGTGAATACAAAGTCACATCACAGTAACTCTCTCTCTCAAACAAAACAAACATTGCAGAACCAATATTGTTTTAAACTTTCAACAAATATTTGAACCGGTCCAAAATACACTTTGTAGCAAATAAATAGTACGATAAATTAAATTCTATTAGTACCTATTATAAATGCGAAAGTGAAAATATATGAATGTGTTACTCTTTCACGCCAGATCGGCTCAAAAGTTCGCGATGAATTTTGGCACAGTTTGGAATATGTTCTGAAATACATGGGCTACTTTTCATCCTGGAAAAATTTAAGATCCCTGGGAACCCGGGTGAAACCGCGGGGAGACACTAGTTGTTTTTAGTTCTCAAATGATTTACTAAAATAAGTACCTACAAATCTTTAAATATTGTTGTGGTTAAATCGTGTCACATTTTTTAACTGAATCTAAACGAATAACTATAGGGTAACTTATATATACCCTCCAAAAATATTAATGTAAAATTGGAGAGCCAAGTTCAATACAAAAATTATACTTGGCTGTGGGCTTCGCCACAAAAAGAATAGAGATCTAAATGAGTGCCAAATTCTATGCAAATAATAATAAATCTTTATTTCAGGCTACAAGGCCCATAGTATATACCTTAAAACTAAAAATACATATTAAAAAATATAAACATGTTTTCCTTAAACTAGGGCACGTAGAGACGGCGGCGTGCTCGCCTGCACGGTGGGTATTGTTTGCAAAATCCAAATATGTATTCATAGGAACAATATAACATGATGAACAGTTATTATAATACCCTTAGATACTTTATGCAAACAAATGTTATCCTAGGAAACAAAGTTATTATATAAATATGTATTTAAAGGTGGAGGAATATAGACTATCGGGTTTATATAGTACAAGCTCTGCTTAGTTTGGAATCAGATTGGTCGTGTGTGTATGTTTATTTTTATTTATTAAATAGCGGACCCAGCAGACTTCGTTCTGCCCACCAGTGCCACCTACCGGTCCAAATTACTGTATACGCATAAAAACCTTCCCCATGAAATACTCCGTAATTTGGTGAAGTCCGTATGAAAATCTGTTCGGTAGTGTTTGTGTTTATCGCGTTCAGACAGACAGAGGCGGCGGGGAATTTGTTTCATATATTCTTCTTCTCAGTCGTACACTCCTAGCGGAGTGGTCGTGGTTATGGAGAGTCTGCTGTCGGTTGTGGCTTTTGCGAGGTTTCATATATATATATATAGATTAAAACTATATGGTACAATTTCTTTGCTCCCAAGTGTATTTCAATACATTGTTCTCAAAAATATGTTTACCTATTGTACGCAGTCACTGTTGCAATTTAAATTGGAAGACAAAAAGTATTTTAATTAAAAAAGTAGAAATACAAATACAGTGAGGGTTTGTTATTTTGTTTGTTTGTCCCATTTGGATGCTAAGTTGAACGTTAATTAATTCAATTCGATTCGATTCACAACTAAATGAGTCGTTTTAACTGAATTATTTATACAAATGCTTATACATTTTTAATTTGGCTATATATATATATTACTCTAACAATCTAACATCGCTTTATATAACAATTTAACTCAAAACAATATTAAATTATACGTACCTTCCTCTCGAAGCTATCTGTTGTTAGAATCAGTTGCGTAGTTTAAAAGGTCTGAGCGTAAATACGGTCGAAAGCGGCTTTTTTGGCTAAGTTAGCTTTACAGGTAACGAGTTATAGATAGTTGACCAAGTAAAAAAGATCCTAAAATCAACCGAATACGACTTTTAACTATTTCGTTGCCACCTAAATATTGAGAAAAATGTTTAAGTGAATCGTATATGTATACTTTGAGTATGGAATTTTGTCAATCTAGCTACGGAACCCTACACTGCGTGTGGCCTAACACGCTCTTGGCCGGTTTTTTATGGTTCAATTTGCTCAACGGTGTAAATGGAGACTTGTATGAGCTGATGATGATGATCATAATGTGTTTGTTCCACAGTAAATACATAGTTACTTATATAAATTGACACAGAACAAATATGTTTCATGTTTATACACACAAATTATTGTCGAGTTGTTCACTAGGGCGGTACAATCGAAAGTAAGGCTAACAAGTTACAAGATTCAGCGACAAACAACCTTTCTACGAAGGACTAACATCTACACTAATATTATAAAGCTTTTGAAGAAGAGTTTGTTTGTTTGCTTGAACGCTCTAATCTTAAGAACTATAGGTCCGATTTGAAAAATTATTACAGTGTTAGATAGCCCATTTATTGAGGAAGGCTATAGGCTACAATATTACGGTACAGACAATAGAAGCGGAGCAACAATGAAAAATGTTTCAAATTAATTTTTTTTGTTAACGAAGTCGAGGGTTAAAGTGAGCATTATCTCAAAGTATCTATACCATAAGGACGAAGTCGCGGGCAGAATCCACTATATATATATAAATATATATGGTAACTAACACATTGTCCTGTCCGTTTGTTCCAGGCGGATGGGCGTCACCAATCACCCAAAATCCAATCGTCTCGCCCTTCCCCGGAACTCGTCGCAGGTAAGTTTACATTACACTCAAGTGGCGACTTGAGATGCTCACTGATCCGGGACACTATTGGGTTGGGATCAAATTATGATGTTTGTTTAACGATCCTTGGTTTGGGTAAGTGGTTTTGTACAGATAGGTATAGACAAGTCTTTGAGATAAGTATTTACATAGGCTTTGACAAGATCTAATAAAGTTTCATTGAATATACCTGGATCCCTAGCATCGAGCGTGTAACCAATAGAGTAGAACTGTTAACAGTTTTGTTAGAAAACAAAATACGCCAAAACGCTGCGCCGGCCCCTGTGATCTGATTGGCCGACTCAAGGTCAAGTGTTGCACTAGACGTACACACAGGTCTCTTATTGGTCGGGTACTGTTTTAGTTCGAGCGTGGTTGGTTAGTTATACCGGTTATACGTGACAAATCATTGATGCGTTGCTAAACAAATGGCTCACTATTGCTACTCTATTGGTTACATATCCCTAGTAACATGTCTTGTATTTTAGTAACTTGTTACCGAAATAATTATCTCTAAAATTTAAAAGTCCAGTTCTATCTACAGACTTTACGAAGCTTGATAGATTTATATTGAACTAGTTTAGCGGTTTTATCCGCGTACCCGGGAGATCTTCCATTTTCCCGGGATAAAAAATTGCCGTTGTCCTTTCTCAGGCTTTAAACTATATGTCAAATTTCATATAATTCGGTTCTGTAGTTTTAGCGTGAAAGCGAGACAGACAGACAGACCGACAGACAGTTACTTTCGCATTTATAATATAACTTTAGATATCATAATGGATAAAGGAACGCTTTACTTTACATATACACAATTTATCTTTGTCAGATTGTAATTGAAATACATGTATTTGCTTCATTAATAAGAATATATGCATGAGAATGCTAATTAATATGTCTATGTCTGAAAAACTAATTAAACTTCACAAGCGCATATTTTATTTACTAAACTGCATACATCACCCGCACCCGCACTTGCAATCGCACTATAAAGGCATCACCACACTGCAGTGCCTCGATGCCTCGCCTGCCTCGCGCCACAAAGCCGAGTTAATTAAACACTCGGGCGAGTGGTACGTCACCGTGTGAACTACCCCTCAATCAACAGTGTGCCGTGTGCCTTATGCCTCGGACTATTGTGAAGCGCTTGAATTTTAAATGCCTCGTTTGAGGATTGCTAAGTGGGGATGGACATGAGTTTTGTTTTGTTTCGGGCTATTGTTGGTTTGACCCGTGAGAGCTTTGAAATGTAACGTCAACTACTAGGTATTTAAAAGGAATGTTTGTACATATCATCGTAATTGGACTATCCCAACGAATAGCACGAAACTCTGTCTATTTCACGCTAAAACTATTGTACCGATTAAATGAAATTTGTTGCACAAAGTCTTGAGCCTGCGAAAGGACATGGGTTACTTTTTGTCCCGGGAAAATTGAAGATCCCCCAGAAACGCAGAGAGTATATCTTATACATCCATATATTTTATCTAGATCTATCTTTTTTTACCACAAAAGTGGCAAACAGGCATACAGTCCGCCTGATGGGAATCGATTACCGTAGCCTATGGTTTTAATTATTTAACAAAATGTGGAAAGGCAAACACAGGAACATATACTTTACTGATTTCAAACTAAACAAAACATGTTACCAGACTGCTGACATACTACTTTTAAATACATAATGACGGCCAGGTATACAACAAAAATGTTGATGCACATAAATACGGTTGCAACACTAGGGGCGTTACTCACGCGTTGCCGACCCTGTAAAAATCTCTGTACTCCCTTCCTGGAGAACCCCATGATGTACTCTATAGGGAATACCATCTCGAAGATTATGTTAACGTCCAGGTGCGGACAGCATGACAGTGGCGCGCGGTGATGGCTCCCCCGAGCGGCTCGGCGGCGCGCTCCGCCGGCTGCACTACAAGGCGACGAGGCGCGCGCACTCCGCCGCCGCGAGGCACCACAACGCGAC
Source organism: Thyatira batis (assembly GCA_905147785.2). Classification (NCBI taxonomy): domain Eukaryota; kingdom Metazoa; phylum Arthropoda; class Insecta; order Lepidoptera; family Drepanidae; genus Thyatira; species Thyatira batis. The sequence goes on along the minus strand of LR990509.1, from coordinate 7,412,951 downwards.
CGCTGCGCCTAAGGTCAGTCGGTGTGGCGTTACCTTTACACATTTTAGACCTTTTTAAGAGATTTGAATGTCGAAGAAACGAAAAAGGGATAGTAAAAGATAATAATAATAGCCTTTATTGTACAATCTTACCAAACATGTATTTCTTATATACTTAATGAATTTCTAATATTGGCACCAGTTTCTCAAAGACTGACTTGCTACACAAAAAAGAAAGATACATAAATTAATTTTAATTTAACGTGGGAGAAAATGAGATAGGAGGCATTATGAAGTCTTCATTTCTGCCACGTGTGAATTGCGCAATTTTTTCTTCTTAGTTTACTATTCGATCAGTCTTTGATAAGAACGTTGGATGAAACAGTGCTTGATGTTAAGAGACTTAGATCTCGCTGAGTTTGCTTGTCGGGATCATATCGTATGTCCAACTCTAAGATCTCGTGTTTGGGATGCTTGGAGAAGTTCCTGCACTATTGAAATGTTGAGACGATGCTTAGTAATTTGATGCATATCTACTGAATATTCTATTCTATAGGTAAATTGGGTTAGACGTATCTATGCAGTTTAAAACTCTAGTAAAACGTTGTTTTTTATCTGAGCTCTTATATCGCCATACCTCGTGGTACAGTTTTGAGTTGCTTATTATTTTAACTGTATATAAGTATAATAATATGTGTATATAAAATAAACAGATCTGAAGATAGATTTTTTTAAAACTCAAAATATGTAGCAAAACCAAACTTATACTCTAATCGGTCGAACCGTTTTCGGTTTTTAATTAACACTTATTCTTATATATTTAAAGGTTATTACCGTAAATACCATGGATACCATAAATTATATGCAAGAGATTAATCCTTCTACTTAATACCTACAAGTAAGCGATTGAGTGATTACCTAGCGGAACAATGTGTTGGATCGAGTCGTGTGGGTGTACCGCGGCGGCATTGTGATTGATGTCTGAAACAATTACCTACGCTACCAATGGTTACTCTATAGATAGATAGATAACACTTTATTCTATTTAATATTATTACTAGCGGACCCGGTAGACAGCGTTCTGCCCACCAGTGCCACCTACCGGGTCCAAATTAATGTAGTACACATAAAAACCTTTCCCATGAAATACTCCGTAATTTGGTGAAAGCCGCATGAAAATCTGTTCAGTAGTTTTTGTGTTCATCGCGTTCAGACAAACAAACAGAGGCGGCGGGGACTTTGTTTTATATATATATAGATTATGAGCCTGTGGTGTCCCACTGCAGGGTAAAAGCCTCCCCATCTTTCCTCTACTCCTCTCGGTTCAGAGCTTTCCTGGACCACTGTTTTGAGAAGTGGTCTAGCTCGTCCCGCCATCTACGTACCAATGGATAAAAATAGATTTAAAAATAACAGTAAAAACTTAACTAAATGCACAAGTGTCTTATCGTTAAGAGGGATTTTTTCCAGACATATATAATATATATTTGTCAAGTAATTCAATCAACTACATTTCTATTACTCGTAGATATGATTTCCACTATTATTTTCTCTGTACGCTGTTTAACGTGAAAAATTCGAGGTATTCATATTCTTATTATTTATTTGCATTCCACAATATTAATATTAAAATTAAGATGACATTGTGGACCCTGTCGGCCACAGCAAAATGCATAAAAGTTACATGTAGGAGAGAGGAGGATCATGGTTAATTATTCTATATTGACTAGGTAAAATAATATCTTTGCAGTATTTTTTGGGTCAAAGTAAATTAATATGTAATTTTATCATTCTAGTCTCCACTTTCTTACTTCTAACTCGAACACAAAACTACATATAGTAACAGGTTAATTAATAATACCTACCTACTAGCACTTGATCGATGGGCTGGTTCCGATGTATCGATTATAATGCCGTTGGATATCGAATAACGATTCGATTCGGAGTTCAATTATTATAAATACTAACTCGTGCGTTATGTTTCATTTTACAAACGGAATTTGAAAGTATAGTTATTGGGAAGGAACTATGTTCTATACACAATCATCCCTACTAATCACACTAATATTATAAAGGTGAAAGTTTTTGAGTGTGTATGTTTGTTATTTCTTCACGACTAAACGGCTTGGGCGGTTTAAATAAAATTTGCTCTGGAGTTAGCTGACATCCTTGATTAATACATAGGCTACTTTTTCTCCCGGGAAAATTAAAGATCCATCGGGAACTCGGGTGCACCCGCAGGGAGTAGTATAAACATAATACTCTGAATAGTTACCTACTTTATCCTAAGAAAAATTACCTTTAATAAGTTATTTAAAGTAGACACTAACATCAAAGAAATAAGGTCTATTCTCGTGCAATTCTGACAAAATCCAGGGTACGTTCTATTTAAAAAATAAATAACGACCTAAAGTTCAGTACGGTCGCGAACAGTAAACTTTGTACGTAGCGTGTCAGCCGTCTTGAACTTGTCCAATTTTAGAACAACGCCGGCAACTTGTTCCTGGCTAAAGAGGCTATATCGACTAGTGAGTACAGTTTTTTTTTATAATATAAGACCTTTGGTATGTCAGCCGTCTACATACGTCTCGTACAGACGTCTATCAAATTAATTTCAATCACTCTATCTATTTAATAAAAAACCGCATCAAAATCCATTGCGTAGTTTTAAAGATTTAAGCATACATAGGGATGTAGGGTCAGAGAAAGCGACTTTTATACTATGTAGTGGTTACTGCCGCCATGCCGTTTCATCCGCGTAGTTCCCGTTTCCGTGGGAATACGGGGATATAATATAGCCTTGTTACTCCCTGATAGTGTAGTATCAGTTTACAAACAAACAAAATTCAAATATTTCTATAATTTTAATGATTAATGTATGTAATTGCTATCGTTTGGTGATTGGTCGATTCGGCTAAATTTGACATACCTATTTAAAATCTAGGAGTATCTACAGTACAGATTTATATTACAATATCTAAATTTTATATTAACACATCGAATCATTGTTATAACAAAAGTGCTAACATAATCGACTAGTATTCTAACTCAAGCGATGTATTCAGACGATCGCTCACACTCATGGATTTTTTATCACATGGAGTGAATTTTTGCGGACGGATTATACCAACAAAAGCTAATACTGTGGATCTCGAACCGTTGTGCAGTCTCATGGTATTTTTAATTAAGTCTGTAATTAACACTTACTTGGGGCATAGCACGACAGCGTTCTGATGTTCTAACGTTCTACACTTCTCATCTGATCAAGATCAAGTTCATGTTTTGTAAGGATTATCAGAAACATGTGAATGATTTGGAATATCGCCTTAGTATAAGCTTTACAAATTTGTGTTTTATTTCTAACAACATTAGGTTATTTTTCGTAGAATTATATATGCATAATCAATATTGTTCAGTTATAATTCAGTTTCTAAGATTAGATATACGCAAACAAACACACAAACATTACTCTTTGAATAAAAACTGAATTTACTTTATTAACCTAAGATATAGATCTCGTATACATCTAAGATCGTTTATAAGAATATTTTTTTTAATATTATTTATCTATTCTCCTCACAATGTGGATGTAAATATCTATATAAGTTTGTATTGAAAAGTATTATATGCAGTATATCAGCTATCTGGTTACCATAACTACAAGTTTCATTTGAAGCTTACTTTGGAATCAGATTGGCCGTGTGTGAAAAATGTCCCAGGATATTTATTTATTTATTTTAATGACAACAGAGGACAAGGTACAAAAGTGATATCCAATTTCGTTTTACAAATTAAGTCTAGTGTATGAGGTGCTGGTGTCTATTATAGGTGGAAAACTGTAGTACAGATCACCAAACCAAGAATAATGATCTTTAGATCGTTTAGACGCTGTAACATCACAGTGGTGTCTGTCTGTCTGTCTGTCTTGCCTGTAAGGAAACGATGGAAGTTTTTGTAAGATACTTACTCGGTGAGCGACAGTTAGAAGGGTTCATTACAAAGGTAAATTAAAAAGCTCCCTAACTTGTTAAACAAGCTTTTGGTTCCCGGGTTCTCGTGGGCTCTGATATTTTCTTAGGATATTGTAAGAGCTTTTCGTATATGTTTTTAGATTAGTTTATATCTAAGCTAATATTATAAAGAGGAAAGATTTGTTTGTTTGTATCGAATAGGCTCCGAAACTACTGAACCGATTTGCACAATTCTTTCACTAATAGAAAGCGACGTTATGCATAAATAACATAGGCTATATTTCATCCCCATATTTCTACGGGAACGGGAACTACGCGGGTGAAACCGCGCGACGGCGGCTAGTAAGTTATTAGTTAATTTATACTTGTTGTTGTTTGAAAAAATAAAGTAGAACATATAGCTATACTTTATCCTAACTAACATTATAAATGCGAAAGTAACTGTCTGTCTGTCTCGCTTTCACGCTAAAACTACTGAACCAATTTAAATGAAATTTGGTACACAGATAGTCTAGAGACTCAGAAAGGACATAGGCTATTTTTTATCCCGAGAAAATGGAAGATCTCCCGGGTACGCGAGTGAAACCGCGGGTGCCACTAGCATATATTTAGTGTTTATCGCCGCCGCCTCTGTCTGTCTGTCTGAACGTGATGAACACAAAAACTACTAAACAGATTGTCGTGCGGTTTTCACCAAATTAGGGAGTATTTCATGGGGAAGGTTTTTATGTATAATACATCAATTTGGAGCCGGTAGGTGGCGCTGGTGGGCAGAACGAAGTCTGCCGGGTCCGCTAGTAATAATATATAACAAACATACTCTATTCAGGGTTGACTAGCACGTTTGACACAACACTTTTTATTGAAAAAGTGTGTCAAACTAAATACAAACTTTTTGTTTGAAAAAGTTTCATGTTCAAATAGTTTGTAGCTCCTAGCGCATTCTGATTATGTTGTTAACGAACATCGTTCCGTTTCAAACAACATGTTTGACAGATATTTAAACAAAGGGAGTTGTTTAGAGCTACTGTACATTACTACTCAGTTAAAGACCGATAATTATAATCTTTATAGACTAATACTTATATAAATGTGCAGTTTTATATATATATATAAGTACAGATTTTGGTTGAACGCGCTAATCTCAGGAACTACTAAACCAATTTGTTGTTGTATATCATTTTGCTATGACGAATAGGAGCGGAACATCAGTCAAAAATGTTGCAATAACGGGCAAGTGACCCTAACGAAGTTGCGTGGGTCAACTAATTGTATAAAATTGTTAATATTTAATTAAAACAACTTGTTTTATTTGTTATAATAGCAAATACTTTAATTAAATTAATAACTACGTGCCGGCTAGTGATATTCACAGAGTAGAGCATAAATCATAATTCTATCATAGTGTTACAGATTATGTCAGTTGAGCAGAAGGCGCGAAATTTAAATATTACATCAAAAATAATAAAATTAATAAATATATCAGGATATTTTCAACACATGATTTACCCAATGGTTTTCGTTGTGTGTCGGACCTACCTACAACCAGTTTGATACGATAACTTAGGTACTTTAGTTAATCATCATCATCATCATCGTCTTGCCCTTATCCCACCTTACGTGGGGTCGGCACAACATGTCTTCTTCTTCCATTCTCCTCTGGTACTTTAGTTAATAAAACTAAATAAATTTTATTATTTACGGAATTTTAAATCAATCATTAACTCGTGTATTAGTCAACATGAACCATTTTTTTTTCTTAATTTTTTATTTATCACTCAATTAATTTTATTTATTTTATTTATTTTAATTAATAACTCATGATATAAGTTATAGTTAATAATACATGAGCCTACTACTAAGAAAGACACAAACATTGATTAAAACATTACAAATAGCACAACAAAAACATCGCAAAAATCCACGCGAAAAAATCAAACAAATCTATTCGTAATACAAAATAAATATTGCGTAGAAATGATAAAGACTTTTTTCCGGCAACCTAACAGTAAGGCCTCATTCGCACGAGAGGTTTTTTAACGCCAAAAAAGCGTTCAAAACAACAAATGCCCATGTATATGTTCATACGACAGCGTTTTTAAAACGCGACGCTTTTTTATCGAGCGGTGTTGCAATTTCAACTTTGGGCGTTGGAAATAGAGCATATTATGGTACTTGAAAATGCATTTCGACACCAGCTATTTATACTACGCTAAGTCCGAAATGTGTACTTTACAGGAGAGGCTTATAAAGGAAAAAACGTGATAACTTTTACATTAATTAAGATATTTATTTGAAATTTGGAACCCTTCATGGTTATTTTTTTCATTATAATATCTCATATTTATTTTTCCATAATTATTTATATTTTACGATTTAGCGCTAGTTAGCCGAATATAGACGTAATTCTTCAAATTAATTTTACAAGTTACACACGTCTATCTTAAGTTAGCGTTGTGTATTACGGGATGTCATGGTGATAAAGATGTGTTATTTTTATTGTGTTCCGATGATAATTTTTAAATAAATCATTCATTATTTGTAACCTTAGGGTTATATATATATCCGTAAAATATATTATTATAAATTCACTGGCTAAATAACTAGTTATTAAAGTTAGCTTTTTGTTAACCCGTATATACGTCTCTGGCGGATATCGTGTTAAAAGCCGCCAAATTATACATAGCGTACTATACATCGACCTGAGCCACAAGTTAACGCCTGAGTTATCTTTCCGTGGAGCTAAAATATATATTATTTTTTATAGATTCTAGATAGAATAGAGCAGATAATATTATATTCTGTAATTTTGATACATAATTTAAACTAATAACGTATAAAACTAGTTAGTAATCAACAGTTAATTAAATATCATTTAAGTGCTTACTTATGATTAATTGAAGATCAGATCAATCACAGTTCGATTTTGTACCTTATAATTATTTAAATCAATAAAGTACTTAATATTGTTATTCTTAAAAGAAAATGAACTCTCCTCATTATGTTCAGTTATTAAGATAATAATATTTATGTGGAAAGCAAGATGGGAGGCATTTGCCCTGCAGTGGGATACCCATAGACCCAGGCCTTAAATAAAATAAATAACAATAACGATAATACATTTCCGAAATAATATTGTTATCACAATAATATTTAAGGTTTTTGTATTTTGCTGGATTGATTTAACAAAGTTTCGTGTCTTTTTCGGGAATAAGCTCTAAAAGTGGGATAATCTAGTATTTTTAAAATATACAACATGTTTGCTTACGTTATCAATCAAAAGATAAACGTTACTTATTTTCCAACAGGCTGTAGTTACCAATATAAACTATTTTAATTAATTTTGTTCTTGATAATTTTGTCATCAATAAAAATTAAGCTAATATTGTTTTAAGAATCAAAATAAACCATTCCCTATCGCACTGGTGTATACCATTCAACTGGAGAATACACTTCTCTGCCTCTTGCAGTCTTTTCTATTAAAGCCGTATGTCTTTTTTCCATAAAATGGTTGCTTCTTCATCTTCTCTATCTTCATTTGAAAGAAATGAGCGGATAATAAGTATCTTCATAATATAGTTAACGATATGGTTTGGTTACTGTTTTATCCCTCACGCAGTTATCTGATTATAGGTTGACTTTGTGAACTCCCTAAGATGGTAATTTGTTAAAAATATTGTTTAAGCAACTGGCAGCATAGCAAACAAGCAGCCTTTTTAACCGTTCGGTAATCACAGTATATAAGCGGGGGCTTATATACTCATCTTCGAGCTTAAGATGTTAGAGACCGACATCAGCATTTTTAGGACGATGGCATTTACTAGTTTGATACCGCAGAATAGAAACTATCATTGAAAACAGGGGAAAGTTTTAAAATTACTGGGGGTGGATATTGCCGTTACTAAATCTGTATTACTAGGGGCTGTCATTCATGTGCAAACCTGAAAGACTTTCCTGGGCAGACATACCGATTTGATGTGGGATTGTTGTATTTTCGGTTTTTTGGTAAGAAGTCGGCTACACCGTTTGAAGATAAGGAGCTATATTAGCTGTGTTGTCAGAAGGATCATCAGATACGACAGAAAACAAAATGTCGATGCTTGTTGGACTTAATGTCAACGGAGAAGGCTTTTGGACCGAAGTCAATACCTTTGGTAAATAAATATTAAGTGGAGTATAATGAGCCCCCAAGTCGTTTAAGTTTGTATTTTGTAGGTCTGCACATAATTTTCATAATTGACTGAACTGGATAGGTATATAATGATTATTATTTTAAAATTATCTCATCAGACATAACGTGCTCATAAAAAATCCCGAACTCAGGATTATTAACTTCAGCTGGTAATTTATTTGGCTACGATTCTACAAAAAGGGTAAAATATTGTATTAAAATAATGTTTTTTATTATCATAAACACATGCCGATACATTAAAAATATGAATGGTGAAATTATCGTCGAAAACGAATAAATATAATTGTATTTTGACATAAGTATTTAGCTAGTAAAAGTCGCTAAGTAGCGCATTCTACAAATGAACAAATATACCTGATCGTTCTAAACTACGCTAACTAGTGTTTGCGTAGTATACACGGACTTTTATAAAAGCGCTTAAATTTAAGAAATACGTAGCGTATTACTATAATATATATTTAAATACTTTGTAATACATAATATAATCTATGCGCCCCCTCCCCGTGGACACTCCGCTAACACTAGTTGGCGTGGTTTAAATCGAGTGATTTCAAAAAGTACCTGCACTTAGCGTTTTATAAAATTTGTAACTTCGTTATTTTTGTATATTTCTTCACAATTTTTTTTTTACATATAAAAAACCCAATTCTAAGAAGCTTGGCGTAAAAAAACGTTTTTGCCAAATTTCGAGTTAGCGTAGTGTAAATAGCTGGTGTCGATTTGTTGTGTTTGAATGACAGCCCGGTTGGCTTTGTGGTTAGTGACCCTGACTTTCAAGCCGCGGGACGTGGGTTCGAATCCCACCCAGGACAAACATTTGTATGCATGAATATGTTTATTTGTCCTGTGTCTGGATGTAAATATCTATATAAGTATGTATTTAAAAGTAGTATATCAGCTATCTAGTTACCATAACACAAGCTCACTTTGAAGCTTACTTTGGAATTAGATTAGCCGTGTGTGAAAAATGTCAAAAAGAAAACGCTTTTTTAACGTCTGTTAAAAAAACTCGTGCGAATGAGGCTTAAGTAGTGGCGGATGGTGCGCTGGGGCGGACGTCCGATTGGAGGAGGATATGACGTCAACTCATTAGTGACGTCATATCCGGGGACCGGCCGCGTTCAACGGAAATAGGCGCCCCGGGAAACAGTGTATTTATTGGCACAGAACAGATAATAGTAGGTATTCCATTTGCTAAGTGTGACGAACTAACATACATATATGTAGATTGTAGGTATATATGTATAAATTGCCGGGAACATTTTTCACACACGGCTAATTTGTTTCCATATTAAGGAGAGCTTGTGTTATGGTAACCAGATAGCTGATATACTAAATATACTACTACTTTTAAAAATATGTATTTATATCTCAGGCACAGAACAAACGGGCATATTCATCCATACAAATGTTTCTCAAGGGTGGGGTTTGAAGTCAGGACCGGCAGCTTGAAAGTGAAGGTCACAAAACCAACCGGTCTGTCGCGGGTCATAAATATATCGAGGGTTTACTGAAAGCCAGTTTATTCTTTAAATGGACTGGAAGTTGTTGGCCTCAGATGGCTTTTACACCGTTACGCGGACTGTTTCGGTGAGCGCAGAGGGCTCTCAACCGAAAACCGAAATCATTTTGTTTTAGTCAGTCGCAAAAAATGACAGTACAAATTTGTGAATAACTGAAGAAATAGTCGAAAAACCTATTTAAATTATTGCATTATCCTTTATTATCCCTCATTAGCCTTTGGTCAATTGGTCAATTTGATGTAAGAGATTACGGGGGTGACATAGTCAGTGTGACAAAACCCCTTTTAAAAAATAAAGAATAAAAGAAAAAAAAAAGAACTTGCTGATCGTTTTCACAATTTCTCCCAGGATCTATTGACTACATTGAAAACAATAAAATAATATAATTGTGCCAGGTTGCCATGCCGATGATGGCGGGAGCCTCGAGCTTTACTCCATCGACAAATATCCGAAACGGCGTAATCAAATAGAAGCTTCAAAGTGGTTCAGTGAGCCGTCCGACAAAATATATCTCTTTGACTGTGGTTCTCAAATTTGGGCTGGCTCCTCGCCTGTTAAAATGTGAAAAGAAAGGAGTCTATAATAAATGTGGATTACATAAAAAAAAAATTTAATTGCACACTTTTTTGCCAAAAAATATTGATATGATTGATGTTCTCATTAAATAAATTAAGTAGGATACGTCTATAGTACCTAGTAGTAAATAGTTAATAGTCTGTATCCTAACAATATTATAAAGAGACATTTTTATTCTTATTTAAGGTTATATTGAACATAAAGTAGGATAAATTATGAAAATGGTTTTTCAGCGATACATTCTTGAAAAAGGCTAAGAGATATTTCCAAATAGTTTATTGTCTAAAATGTCCAAAATAATAAGGTAGATCTGTAGAAAAATACTCGACTATCGTTGACTTGATTTTATATTAATGCAAAGTTGCAGCACAAAAGTATTCAAAACTAGTAATGAGGTTGTTTATGTTTACTGACCAAATATCTAATATAAAAAATATGCCATTTTATGCACTACAAGGAATACTTACCAATACTATTACACCAAACAAACTAACACAAAAAAGGTGTACAATTTTATTATTTATTTCATTCTCACATGAAATTAGCGGTAGGGGGACACAAAAAAACTTTGAGAGCCACAACACAGCACGCTACAGTAAGCACAAGCCTTATTTCAAGCGCCGTGATACATAACGTTCAAATTATTTCCTTATATATTATTTTGAGACAACGCTACGCTTGTACCCCCTTTTGTTTTTATGTTTCTTTACATATCGCTGTAATTGGGAACGAAAAAATGAACATAAATCTGGAATAAACACACAGTCTTAAGACTTTGAAGCCTGGGATTAAATAGCCATTTGACAGCCCGGTTGGCTTTGTGGTTAGTGACCCTGACTTTCTAGCCCCGGGTAGTGGGTTCGCATCCCACCCAGAACAATCATTTGTATGCATGAATATGTCTGTTTGTTCTATGTCTGGATGTAAATATATATGTAAGTATGTATTTAAAACGTAGTATATGTAGTATATCAGCTATCCGGTTACCATAACACAAGCTCACTTTGAAGCTTGCTTTGGAATCAGATAAGCCGTGTCGTGTGTGAAAATGTCCCAGGATATTTATTTATTAGTAAGTAAGTAACCTCGAGTTTATTCAAGTTATCATAAGAAAATTTTTTAAGATGTCTGAGGCTGGATAGGGCCAGATAGTATTTCAAATAGTAGGCGGCGCGGTGGTGACCACTAACTTTCGAGCGAATGGTCTGTCTGTTTATCGCCTAAATAATACAAAAATTAAATGTTTCAGTAATTCATTAAAAATAACAGCTTTTTATTCATATTCCAATTCATAACATTAGTATCAGGCTAGAGTCCATATTTTTTATTCCATAGTACTTTAATACAATGCATCAAAAAGCTTTGTAGGTACCTCAAAACCACGTGATAGTATGTCTAGTACCTTTATACCAACAAAACGCGTCCCACCGATAAAGGGACCATAAAAAGGGCCGGTAGGGGAACCTTCATAAAAAACCCCAAGAGTCAAGGGCAGCCGGTAAACCCTGAGCCAGTTAAGAGCCCTACAGTGCGGGGCAATCAGAATAATTGGATCCATGCCTTATCTGTCGCAATCCAATAGAAAACGGATAAGGCGATACAGATCTGTAGTGAAGGGGCTTTAAGCTAACACTTTGGTGTTTGATGTCTTTAGTTCATGGGGATTTAAGCTTTTTAGGGTGGCCAATGGGATTTGATTCTTTATTAGATTTTTCTCACGTTGGTAATGCTTACTTTCTTCCCAATATATATGTCTTAAGAAGAAGGATTTGAGGTTAGTGTGACTTTCAAGCCGCTGGTCGTAGGGTTGAAGCTTAACCAGGACAAACATTTGTGATAAAAATGTATATAGGTAATGTACTTTACCATGTATTTTACTGTCAGCTAATAAGATATATCAGCTATCTGGTTACAATAGTAGAAGCTCTGTTTAGTTCGGAATCCGATTGGCCGCGTATTTATTTATTGTATGACGAATTTTCCAATGTCCGATATAAAATACCATAAATAATCAAACCAGTGAGTCCCTCACCCCCAGCAACGCCCTGAGCCGAGGCACGGTCCCGCAGGGGACACCCTCAGCGCAGTTGCTTAAATCTACTACGGTTGAGAGCCCTCAGCGCTCACCGATTGCCCGCGTAAAGGTGTAACAGCCATCAGAGGCTAACACCTTCTAGTCCCTTAAAAAAAAAGTTAATATTTTGATTATATCTGACAATTATAAGTCCTGTCATTATAGATTCCACGGTATCTCTGACTTTAAAATTACTTGAAAAGTTAAAATTTGGTTTTTTATTGTACGTTTTAACGTTATTTTATAATAATCTTCTTATACTTAAAATATTTCGCCCTCGGGCCCTGCTCCAGGTATTCCTTTATACTTTTCAGTTTCAAAGGATCAAGTATAGTAAGGCTGCCGTCTCAGCTTGTAGCGTTAGCGGAAGCGTTTCACATCATATGCATCATATACGTCTCCTCCGAGGAGCTCGAGCCTCCGCTAGGCCTTCGTGGTGGACTATGGCGTCAACCCCCTCGATGTTAGGGGAATCGTTTTATAACATTTTTTTTACGAGCTATTTTTTTTTTCTTCCTGGTTTAATCATGCGATCATTCTGTTGACTATAAGCAGATGTGTTGGGATTTGATTTGTCGGGTAGAGCACTACTCGCATTGGAGTCAACCCTTTATTTTTAGGTATTAGTCTGCCTAATTCGTTTGGTCAAAAATATCTCGCCGCTTCTTCAAACGGCGAATGCTTTCAGGAATTGTAAGCTGCTCCGCAAGCTCATTCGGGTGCTTAAGCAGTCGGGTTTTGTACTTATCTTTCTAAATCTAAATTATGTTTCTGCTATACCAAAACCCTGAACTGTTCTGTTAACCACAAAAAAATTTGAAAAGGTTAATGAAAATTCATATACTTGGTATATATATCTATTGAAACGTTAGTTAAGGGCATCTAATAACAAATGCATAAAATAAACATTCATGTCACTCTCTTTCCGCTACGCTTGTAAATCCACTCGTAATCAAACGGTTGCCTTACGAAATTGAAACGATGTAAAATAAGGGTAATACGGGCTTTCTGGAGCAGTTGTCCGGTCCGTCCGACCGACCGGACGCTCCGGGCATTATCGTATTAGCATTGATTCCGGAATTGCCGTCCGGTTGCCTGTATTGATGTTATGTTCCCTTTCAATAAGATAAAATGCCTTAGGGACTCTTTTAACTTGTAATTAATTCGCATTTTATTGGTCAAATCTTATAAATAGGTACTTTTTTCTACGTATAGATTTACACACACGGCCAATCTCATAGCAAATTAATCAGAGCTTGTGATATGGTAAAGACAGCTCACATACTGCATACACTACTTTTAAATATGTACATACTTACCTATATTTAAGATTCAGACACAGGACAAACAGATAGGTTTAATCATGCATACAAATGTTTGTTCTAGGTGGGATACGAACCTACGACCAGCGGCATAAAAACCAGGGTCGTACACAAAACCAGTTTCATATACATATGATATTTCAGTGTTAAAAATCTACACAATTTCGCGGCGTGATGTGAAAGTGTTTCTACCAAAGCACACTAAAAGCTTCTGAAAATGCAGATGAAGCAGCGGTATAATAGCAAGCGTTCATAAAGTGGCAACACCGAACAAGGGTTACCTGTTGTCAAAGGCTTGTCGTCCGTCGACGCGGGGAAATTCATTATTTCATTTCGTAACTTAACTCTTTGAACAGCCATTTTGATTTTTTTTACCCCCTTTTTTAAAAAGGCTCGCCGAGACTTTGTTCCGGATTTACTGTCGCTTACTTATCGCCCGAAAAGTGTTGCCTACTGCTTTTATTTTTGTGTCAGATATAGAAGTTGTTTGTGTGAATTAATATGAATATTTTATGAAATTTAATTGATAATACCTTTATTTTAAAGTAGCATCCGCCGAGGTTTTACCCGCGTAGTTCTCGTTCCCGTGGGAATACAGGGATAAAATATAGCCTATGTTACTCCGTGATAATGTAGCTTTCTAATGAAAAAATAATTATTAAAATCGGTCCAGTACTTTTTGAGTTTATTCGTTACATACAAAAATACAAAACTTTCCTCTTTATTATATTAGTGTAGATGTAAATATTGTAGATGTAGATTACCCGCGTAGTTCTCATTCCGAAACTACGCTGACATAATAGCCTATGTTACTTACTCCCTGATTATGTAGATTAATGTTGGTGAAAGATTTTTTGAAATCGGCCCCAGTAATTATTAAGACTATTCGATACATACAAAAATACAAATCATTCCAAGATATTAATGTAGATTAAACTCGAGTAAAGTTTTACTGAAATGAAAAATGGCCCATCGATAATCTATTTTTTTATATTAAAAAGTAATTCCAGTATTTATCCTTTGTTCTATTATGTCCAATTTATGACGTTTTACAATGATACACATTCTTCAGTTTTTAATTAAAAATGAAAACAAGTTCTCTTTCAATTATCACAGAATATAAATTAAAAAATTCAAATTAAAAAACTTATTAAGGAAAAGACCAAACGTATATTTACGAATAAACTCCGCCCAAACTGGGATGTTAAGTATCTCTCATTTAAATATCAATGCATAATATAAAAAAACGGCCAAGTGCGAGTCGGACTCGCGCACCGAGGGTTCCGTACAAACCTGCAAGGTTTACAAAGTTCGTTCATTACGACAATCGAGTCATAACTATGGTGAGGAAAAAAGTAATAAGTTTATATTTATTAAAAAATATATATTTTGTAATGTAACTAAAAATTTAAGGTTTTCGGAATTTTTCCTTTATGTGTGCTATAAAACATTGCTTCATGCCAAATTTCAAGATTTTAGGTCGACTGGAAGTACCCTTTAGGATTTGATTCCCTTGCGAGTACTTGCGAGTTTCAAAATATGCAGCTTAAATTGCTGTTTCTTTTGATTGCGTTGACATAGAAGTTTGATTTTGTTACAGCTTAAAGGTATTATAGACCTGAGTATTTGGTATGAATTTCAATTTAATACCTCTACGCGTTTATGAGGAAATGGGTAGTAAGTTTAAAATTATTAAAAAAAAAATATTATGTGATGTAACTAAAAATTTATGGTTTTCGTAATTTTTCCTTTATCTATGCTATAAGACGTTGCTTCGTACCAAATTTCAAGATTCTGAGTTCACGGGAAGCGAACGGTTTGATTCCCTTGCAAGTGTCGAAAATTTGCGGCATAAACGGCTGTATCTTTTGATTGCGTTGGCTTAGAAGTTTGATTTTTTCACAGCTTCAAGGGACAGTAGACCTGAGTAATTGATATAAATTTCAGCTTCATACCTCCACGCGTTCCTGAGAAAAAGGGTCTTGACAGACGGACGGACGGACAGACGGACAGACGGACAACAAAGTGATCCTATAAGGGTTCCGTTTTTTCCTTTTGAGGTACGGAACCCTAAAAATGAGATAATCTTTTGGAATCCCTGGTAAGTGCATTGTAATTATTGTATTATCATGGTAGTAATATTGAACTTTGATATACAATAGTTACACTTTATATATGTAGTTCTAGGATATCGTACTTTTAGTGATTACTGAAGGGAATAACACATAGGCTACTTTTTATTCCGGGAAAATTGAAGGTCCCACGAGAACGAGGGTGAACATATTTTTATCCGCAAATGTTTTGTTATATATGTGAAAATTAAATCAAAAATATTTTAGCAAAAATCTAGCTTCAAATTTAGCGCTCGTTTGAAAGGTTGGTTCTGCTCAGATGAGCTGCCAATAAACTCGACTATTACCATTCTAAAATAAATTTACATCTGATACATGCATAACAAATATTTGATCTCACTCACTTGTGTGTGTGGAACGTAAACAATTTAGAGTATATTTATGATTAAGACCCAAACATCTACTACGGGTACATAATTATGTCTTCACCCTAAACAACCCTCACATTTCACACAATTGTGAAACAGGGTTGGGATAAAACATTTATAATGTCAGTGTTAAGGCCAGTGGTGAGCGAAATAAGTGGACTGTAATTTTTAAGGTCTATAATTTAACTATGAGTACAATAAATGAGCAATGAGTACAATAAATGAGCGCGTGCTATCCCGCCGGTGGTCGTGAGGTTCTCTCCCTGGCGGCGGCGCGCGGCGAGCTGCGCGGCGCGTCCCCCTCCTTGTCCTCGGCAAGATGGCGCTCGATGACACTGTGCCGATGCGTGCCGATGCGTGTCGACACAGTGTCGGTGATATGGCGTAGACATACTGCCGGGGGGCGAAATTAATGTATTATGGGTAGGGGACAAATTCTGTTGAAAGCCCTCCTGATTACTCCATGTTTTGTTTTAATGTCGGCCACTCGTGAGTGTCCGTCTGGTCCTGGATGTAGCTTGACGACTCGCCCCAGCAGCCATTGTACAGGTGGCAGTGACTCGTCCTTTATTATGACCATCATTCCCTCCTTCAATGTACCGGTTGAGTTTCGCCACTTCGTCCTCTTCTGGAGTTCTGTAACGTATTCTGTATGAAACCGTTTCCAATAGTGCTGGCGCAACTGTTCAACGCGCTGGTGCCTTGGTAGGCGCAGCGTGTTGCAGTCCGTCACCTGTGGATGTGGTAAAACAACTTGAGTTCGACCGATTAGAAAATGATAGGGAGTGAGGCAAGTGAGATCTGAAGGATTTGATGATATAGGCGTCAATGGCCTTGAATTTAATATGCATTCTATTTGAACTAAAACTGTATTAAGTTCTTCGTAAGTTAAGTGAGCTAAACCTAAGATTCGCCTGAGATGATGCTTTGTAGATTTTATATTGGCTTCCCATAGTCCTCCAAAATGAGGTGCATATGCGGGAATGAAATGAAAGGTGATGCCTTGCTCCGCGGTTAATGTACAAATAGTATCTGAATTATTTGAAAGGAATCTGTTTATCTCCCGAGATGCCCCTACAAAGGTTGTGCCATTGTCTGAATAAATGTGAGTTGGCTTGCCTCTACGGGCTATGAACCTATTGAGTGCAGCCAAGAAGCACTCCTTCGTCAGGTCGGTGACCAGCTCCAAGTGTACGGCCTTCACTGCAAAGCAAATAAATAAACAAATGTAAGCCTTTGATAATTGAGCACCACGACCCTTTCGGTTACTTATCACGACTGGTCCAGCATAGTCCATACCTGTGTGAATGAAAGCGAAATCTGAATGAAATCTTTGCTTTGGTAAGTTACCCATCACTGGGGATACAGTTCGTCCTTTGAAACGTCTGCATTTGATACATAATGAATTGGTTTTTCGTGCTAAGTTGCGTCCATTAAGTGGCCAATATGTGTTACGTATAGTAGCTAACATTTGTTGCGGACCTGCATGCAACAATGTTTTGTGATAATGTTCAAATAATAATTGACATATGTAATGCTTTGACGAAATTAAAATTGGAAATTTTTTATCATAATGATAGTCGGAGTCGACTAGTCTACCACCCACGCGAATGACATTGTCTGAATCAATAAATGGATTTAATGATGACAATTTATGCTTGACTGGTAGAATGTTGTTTTTTGACAATAATTCGAATTCATGTGAAAACGAATCATGCTGTGTGATTTGAATGATACGTTTTGTGGCATTGGATAATTCAAATGTTGAAAGGTAAGTATTTTTAATTCTATTATTTTGTTTTGATTTGCAATTGTGTACGAATCTCAATAGGTATGCAGTAATGCGCAATAAATTGTTGAAGTTTGAAAATTTATATATGAATGAATTTTTATCTTGTGAAATAAAACATTTGGAGTTAGAAATAGAATTCTTCATTTCTGGCAGGTCAGAACTATTTAGTTGACTAGGCTGAGCAGGCCATTGGTTTTCATCATTCCTGAGAAATGCTGGACCCGAAAACCATATACTAGAATTAATTAATTCATCCGCGTACATACCCCTTGAGATTAAGTCTGCGGGATTGGTGTTTGTTGGCACATAACGCCATTCGCAACACTTAGAACCCTCTTTGATTTCATTGACTCTGTGGCTTACAAATGACTGTAGGTTATGTGATGAAGCTCTTAACCAGCACAAAACAATGACTGAATCGCTCCAAAAGGTGCAACTGTCAATGCGACCAGCGTTACGTAATGATTTCATTACCTTATTGAATAACCTAACTCCCGTAAGTGCGGCACATAATTCAAGGCGAGGAATCGTAAGTGTTTTTAACGGAGCTACCTTGCCTTTTGATGCGAGTAGCTTTACATGTGTATGATTGTCAACTGTTGTCGATCGTACGTATATACAAGCGCCGTACGCGTCTCGCGAAGCGTCGCAAAACACATGCAGCTGTGTGAAGTGCGATGAGACACAGAACGCTCGCCGCGGTATGATCAGCTGATCGAGCGCAGGTAAGCGTTTAATGAACCTTTCCCATAATGATTTTATAGTTGTAGGTACTGTTTCGTCCCACGATAATTTTTGTATCCATATTTTTTGCATAATGATTTTTGCAATTAAAATAAAAGGACTGATTAAACCTAATGGATCAAAAATTTGTCCTATTGCTGACAAAATTAAGCGTTTAGTTATTTTCATGTTTGAGAATTTGTTTTGTGAAATTGAGAATGTGATCGAGTCATTTTGTATATTCCAATGAATACCTAATGTTTTTGATGCTTCCTTTTCTGCGAGATTTAATGTGTGACTGTTAGATAGTGGAAGTTGTAAGTCTTGTAACAAAGTAGGGTGATTGGATTGCCATTTTCGGAGAGGAAATTGGGCGCTGTTCAGAGTTGTATGCATTTCCTTGGCTAGGTGATACAGTAGTCGTTCATCATCACAGCCAGTCAGACAATCATCACAGTAATAGTCATGAATGATTGCCTCAGAAAGTTCCTTGTCGTGACAATCCAATCCCACCTGTTTGATGCAACGTGTGGCGAGGTACGGCGCTGATGCCGTCCCGTAGGTGACTGTGTTTAATGTATAAGTGTGAATGGGTTCGTTAGGATGACCGCGCCATACAATTTGTTGTAAATGCCTTTGTTCTGGAGTGATTAGTATTTGCCTGTACATTTTTTCAATGTCGGCGCTAATTATATACTGATGTTGACGAAATCGAAGCAGTATGGAAATGAGGTCATCCTGCACGACTGGCCCAACGATTTGAATGTCGTTCAGTGACTGTTTTGTGGACGTGCGTGCTGACGCGTCGAATACTACTCTGAGTTTGGTTGTAGTACTCGACTCGCGCACCACACCATGATGTGGTAGAAAGTATGAATGTGGTATTGTGTTTGAGTTTGTGTTATGTGTCATATGATTTAATTGTTCGTATTCATGCATAAATTGAATATACCTTTCTTTGAAAAGGTAATCTCTTTTGAATTTATTTTCTATGCTATGAAAACGACTTATTGCTTGTGAATACGAGTCCCCAAGACAGTCAGTCGACTGCTTTAGTGGAATAGTGAGAATGAATCGACCATCGTCATGGCGTTTTGTGGTTTTTGTAAATAAATCTTCACAGTACTTGTGTTCGTGTGAAGATTCGTTTTGAGAATCTATGTTGTCTAATTCCCAAAACCGTGTTAATTGTTGTGATATGTTATTTGTGAAAAAACATGATTTGTGTATTTGTTTTGATGTGTGTGGAATGTTACCTGAAACTAGCCAACCCAGTTCAGTTTCTTTTAATATTGGTTGTTGTTTACCAATATTTATTTGCCCGGGACGCAGTACATTCCAAAAAACGTCTGCACCGAGTAAAATGTCAATTGAAGACGGTATGTTGAAATCTGGGTCTGCTAGCTGTATGTGTTGAGGAATGTTTATGTTTTGTTTATTTATGAATGTATTGGGTAATGTATCTGATATTTGATTGAGTATGAGGCATGAAATTGTTGTTGTGTATGAACTGTGTTTTGATTTTATTGTTAAAGTGCCTTGTTCAAAAATTTGACTTGATTGATTGTTTATACCACTGACTGAACCATTGTAGGTGTCCGTAGGTATATGTAGGTTTGCGATCAACTGCTTGGTGACGTAACACGACGTGCTGCCATTGTCCAGTAAGGCGCGCGCTGTGTGCACTGTGCCGTCCCGGTCTGTCACGTCGACCAATGCAGTTGATAGCAATACTGATGTGTTTTGTGTGCTTGTGAGTGTAACTGGAGCGTGTGTGTAGTTGTCTATATGTAGCAAAGTATTGTGTTTTTTAGAACAATACTTACATGAACTGCCTCTGCAAGACTTTGTATCATGTCCGGGATGTAAACAATTATAGCATACTTTATGTTGATTGACAGTTTGTATTCTTTTTTCTACTGATAATTGTTTAAACTGATTGCACGAAAATAGAAAATGATGAGCCTTGCAGAGTGGGCATGTCAGCAATGTGTGATTTTTTGTGTTTGTGTGTGGTTGAGTACTTGCTTTAGCTTGAGAATCTAATTTGTTTTTGCTTTTGCTGTCTTCTATAGTTTCGAGTAAATCTGCGCGATTAAGTATACATTTTTGAAAATCCTCAAGCTGAGGCAAGTCTGTGAGTGTGTTTTTGTGTTCTTCCCAATGTCTTAGTGTAATTTGATCTAATCTACTGGATGCTAAATGTATAATTAAAGTGTCCCAGTGTTCAGTCTGTTGACCTAGACTGGACAACGCTCGCAGGTTTTTACTAATTGCGTCATGAAGCTGTCTCAGTGCTTCTGATGACTCGCGCTGTATGGTTTGAATGTTAAACAGGTTATGGACATGATTTGCTACAAGTAAACGTTTATTGTCATATCGTTCACATAGCTGTTTCCAGGCAATGTCATAATTAGAAGCCGAGATATCTAATGACTTTAATGTCGTCAACGCACTACCCTGGAGAGATGCACGCAAGTAATGGAACTTTTGAATATTATCTATTGAACTTGTGTTATGTATGAGTGATTGGAATGTATCGCGAAACTCTAACCAGTCGTGATAGTCACCTGAGAAGTGTGGTAGCTTGATCGTAGGCAGCTTGACAAAATTGCTTTTTCCCTGTGAGTGAAGGCCGTCCCCACGGTCACTGGCCTCCGACCCGACGGAGGAGGGCCCCTCGCAGGCTCCGAGTAGCTGTTTACTGAGCGCCACACACTTATAGTAGTCCCCTTCAAAGATTTCCCGCTCAGTGTATTGTTCATCTGGAATTGACACATTGGTTTCGATTATTGTTTGAATATCATCATATGTTGAATACAATTTAGATAATGTTTCAAATCGAGATGACAACTCCAAGCGCTGTAAATTGCCAATATCTTTACAGGCAAGCAATGGTTGAATGTAGTTATTGTACATTG
Organism: Thyatira batis; assembly: GCA_905147785.2. Taxonomy (NCBI): domain Eukaryota; kingdom Metazoa; phylum Arthropoda; class Insecta; order Lepidoptera; family Drepanidae; genus Thyatira; species Thyatira batis. Next base: position 7,391,378 of record LR990509.1, on the reverse strand, counting down.
TTAACTTTGCCTTAATGGCCCCCCTTTTTTTTATAAATGATTTTATGTCACTGTTTTCAAGGTTACTATATTCAGGGGCAGAAGAAAGCATTTGCGGTGATTTAGACATTTTTTTGTTAAATAGAAAGGGTAAGTTTAAAAATGTTGAAAGGAAAAGAATTTAAATAAGTAGTGCAAGGTAAATGAAATTTTTAAAAAATAATTAAGCTACGTATTTGTCAGATAAGCGCGTGAATGATCAGAGCGAGAACGCAAGCCAATATAATTACCACAACGGGTGATGCACACCGTTATGTCGTGACACGTAGCCACTGCAAAGCAATCACTCAGGCTATCTGCGCAATGAAGTAAAAGCGTTACTGCCGTTACTTTTTAACGGTTATGATAATGGGGGATCTATGAAGGTACTTTATGAAAATAAATTATTTATGAATATTAGAATCGAATTGACTTTATGTGTTTTTTTTTTGCAATATGAATATAACTAGAGGGATATTAATCGGAACGAACTCACAGCTGTTGTTACCAAACCCTTTGGGTTATGACCGCGTGCGCGTGCGTCCCGTCCGGCGCCCTCTTGAAGCCGATGTCTTTGATGATGATCTGATGATCTGATGTTGATGGTGATGGTGATGGTGTTGCTGGATGCTGCTCGGCGTTGCTTCCGCTGATTGTCGGGAGTTGGATGCTCGATGCAGCTGAAGTCCAGACACGATGACTCAACGTCCGCGTGGCACGCAGTGCTCGTTACTCTTGATATACTATCATATACTCGGTATATTATACTTTTTTGCTCGAAGGACCATATGTTAAGGCCAGTGGTGAGCGAAATAAGTGGACTGTAATTTTTAAGGTCTTTAATTTAATTTAACAATAAATGAGCAATGAGTACAATGAGCGCGTGCTATCGCGCCGGTGGTCGTGAGGTTCTCTCCCTGGCGGCGGCGCGCGGCGAGCTGCGCGGCGCGTCCCCCTCCTTGTCCTCGGCAAGATGGCGCTCGATGACACTGTGCCGATGCGTGCCGATGCGTGTCGACACAGTGTCGGTGATATGGCGTAGACAGTCAGGGATATCAAGTATAACAACAAAGGAGTATCGAATCTGTAATTATAGTATAACTAGCTGCCTCCCCGCGGTTTTACCCGCGTAGTTCCCGTTCCCGTGGGAATACAGAGATAAAATATAGCCTATGTTACTCGGGGATAATGTAGCTTTCCAAAGGTGAAAGAATTTTTGAAATCGGTCCAGTAGTTTCGGAGCCTATTCATTACAAACAAACAAACAAATCTTTCCTCTTTATAATATTAGTATAGATATACTATGTCTGACCCACTTCCCTTAATACCATCCCCCCTATAAAGCGTATTATTTAAGAAGGTATTATTCAACAGACAGCAGTTATCAGGGCGTGACTTGCGAATTTAATGGGGTTTGATCGTGGCGGGGCGCCTCTGATAATGGACGGATAATGCTGTTATATTCGTATAATCTTCGAATTTTTCATTTTGTGAACTGTGACGATGATTTTTCACGTCTTTTCTTATCACCATATAGTATAAAACAAAGTCGCTATCCGCCGTCTGTCTGTCCCTATGTACCTATGCTTAAATTTTTTAAACTACGCAACGGATTTTGTTGCGGTTTTTAATAGGTAGAGTGATTCTTAAGGAAGGTTTTTATGTATGAATCATTACGCTTTGACGAATAGGAGCGGAGCATCAATCAAAACTGTTGCAAAAACGGGCAAGTGACGCTAAAGAAGTTGCGCGGGTCACCTAGTTTTAAAATATGATTAAAAATGCTATATACTCAGAATAAAGAGATGACTTTTCACACAAATGTTAGATAAATGAAGTCTACTATTTAGTACCTATTTAATAATAAAAAAAACTAGTTCAGTTTAGGCTCCAATGGGGCTCTTATGAAACTCGAAGCTCTTGAAGGTACTACCGGTTCGGAAGTGTGTCTGTTCATATTATGTTTACCATTTTTAGTGTGACCTTTTTGGTTTGAGATTGACGATATGTTGCCAGACTTAAATCCTAGTCAAATTTCTACGTGTCGGAAATGCCACCAAGGACCTATTGACGTAGTCTTTAAAATATAATATTATTCAATAAACGATATTTTATCAAAAAAAAAAACAATTCTTCATTAAGGAGCTTAGTAGTATCGACCTACATTAATTTAATACATTGTATATAAAATCTGTAAGAAATAAACAAAAAATATTTATCTAAATTACAGATTAATTAAGTTTAGCGATCTGTAACAAAAACGCCCCCATTGCCAAAAATAAATTTAGCCGTTGTGTATTGAATCGCCGCCGCCGCCATGACACCCCGCCGGTCGTCGACCCCGCATCGATCCCACCAACTAGGTCACTCGGTCTGACAAAGCACATCCAGTCCGGAGTTCTAACTTCGCCAGATATAGTGTTGCAAGTTTGTAACTTTTTACATGCATGATATGCTAATGGTGGTATGTAAGCTGTTGTTATCATGTTTTGAATTGTTGCTGACTCCTTTGCATAATGGGTTGCAAGTTGCAACCGATTTCTTTAAGGGGTTTTGTTTACAATCTTTGCCTTGTTAGTTATTTTTGTCTGATGTTTGAACATCATGATAGACAGATAGACTGGCAGGTAACTGATATTTATGTAGTCACTGACGCCTGTAACATAGATATTAGCAAAATTACATGTATGAACATTTCAATTCCATTATTGAAGGAGCATCATCTTCTTGCTTTGTTAACTATGGTAAAGACTGGCAGGTTAATGATAATAATGTTGTCACCGACGCCTGCAGTATAAATATTAGCAAAATCACATGTTATGAACATTTCAATTCCATTATTGAAGGAGCATCATCTTCTTGCTTTGTTAACTATGGTAAAGACTGGCAGGTTAATGATAATAATGTTGTCACCGACGCCTGCAGTATAAATATTAGCAAAATCACATGTTATGAACATTTCAATTCCATTATTGAAGGAGCATCGTCTTCTTGCTTTGTTCCCAATCAATGCAGCAAAATGTTAGACTATTACTGTTATGATTGTTTAGAGTCTACCGACGTATATTTTATTAATCCGTTGTCAGGTAGTTCTAAGTTGTTGGCGGCTGCTGCGTCAGTCGAATATACGAGCTTGTACGTACTGGCTGTGTCGTTATTTGTCTACCACCCCTACGGTTATAACAGTTGGCTTCGAGGACAAAGTGTAACGCGTGCATATTTATAAAATGGCAAAAGTGACAGTGGGAACATTAACTCCGTTTAATCACGAGATGCAAGAATGGCCTCTTTATAAAGACAGGCTTGAACAATGGTTTTTGGCCAACGAAATAGGGGTAGATATAGACAAAGCCGGTGCTAAACGTCGAGCTATCTTATTAAGTAACTTGGCAGAATCGACATATAAATTAATTCGTGACCTAGCTTTACCGAACCAAGTCGGTACCTTAAGCTACGACGAAGTGGTGTCTTTACTCGACGGTCATTTCGAACTAAAAAAGTGTACATTTGCCGAGCGGTATAAGTTCCATAGTGCCACGCAACACATCGGCGAAAGTTTGGCAGATTGGGCGGCACGTGTTCGTGGATTAGCGATCCACTGCGGGTTCGTGTCATCGTGCCTAGATGAACATCTGCGCGACCGATTCGTGCTAGGCATGGAATCTGGACCGGAAAGAGATAAACTTTTTAACAAAAAAATGGCTGACTTGACCATGTCGAAAGCCTTGGAAATCGGCGAAGGAGTACGTTGTGCTCGCATGGGGGCCCGCGATAGTTTACGACGGGCGGATGCAGCTACGACATCGTTCCAAGTGATGAAGATGGCGGTGGCGGGAGCATCGGCAGCGCCTGCGCCGGCAGCGCGTGGCTGCGCGGGCGGCGCGGGCGGCGCGGGCGGCCGGGCGCTCGGCGGCCGCGGCGGCCCGTCCGCTGGCACGCCGCGCCCGCCTGTTGGGGAGCGACAAAATGGCGGCGCTGACGGCTGCACGGCGTGCGGATTCGCCGGACATCAAGCTTCAGCGTGTCGTTTTGCACGCTACAAGTGCAAAAAGTGCGGCGTTCAGGGCCATCTTAAACGAATGTGTCACAAATTAAATAATAGACACAATTTTGTCGAGTGCTGCGTGGATGTTGACGACGATGGTAAGCACTTATGTTGTAACATTCGCTCTTTTCGGGGCGAACCAATGCGGGAATCTGTTTTCGTTAATAATATAAAGTTAAAGTTTGAAATAGATACTGGGTCTCCGGTTACCGTTATTTCTGAGCAAATGTATAAACAATATTTCTCAAAATCAATTTTGAAGGGAAGCGAGATTGTCTTACATAGTTATAGTGGCGAAAGGTTAGATATTCTCGGTACGATAACCCTTTCTTTTAGGTATAAAAATAAGGATAGTGACATTAGTGTGTACGTTGTGCGTAATGGGGGGCCACCGTTACTAGGAAGAGATTTTATGTGCCGGTTCAATTTACAAATTTGTTCATTATATTATAGTGGTAGCGATTACATAAGCGATATTACTTCTAAATATGATAAATTATTTTCAGACAAATTAGGTTGTTTTAAAAGTATTGAGGTTAACTTAGCGTTAAAATCGGGTTCAGAACCCATTTTTTTTAAGGCTAGACCATTACCTTTTGCTCTTCGTAATAGTGTAGAGGAAGAACTTAGCCGATTGGTTAATGCTGGTATTTTAGTGCCCGTTAAGCACTCTGACTATGCCAGCCCAATCGTACCAGTTTTAAAACGTGACGGTTCTTTACGCCTCTGTGCCGATTACTCCGTAACGATCAATAAACAACTACTCGTTGATAAATACCCCTTACCCAGGCACGAAGAACTATTTACAAAGCTCCATGGAGGTAGATATTTTAGCAAATTAGACTTATCACAGGCTTATAACCAACTATGCCTCAATGAAACTTCACAAATGCTTACCTGCATTAATACTCATAAGGGTCTTTTCAAGTTTACTAGATTAGTATTTGGTTTAGCTAGCGCACCAGCTATTTTCCAAAGAACAATGGAAACCTTGCTCGCAGGACTAGAAGGTACACTGCTATTTTTAGATGATATATTAGTCTGTGGGGTTGATAAGAATCAAATGCTATCTAGGTTGAATGTAGTTTTAGGTAGGCTGCAGGAAGCTGGCTTAGTTTTGAAAAAAGAGAAATGTTCATTTTTTCAAGAATCTATTTCATATTTAGGTTTTGTTATAGACCGTAATGGTATACATAAATCACCTGAAAAGGTGGAAGCCATTTTAAAATCCCGAATTCCTACTAATCCGTCTGAATTAAAATCATTTTTAGGTATGGTTAATTACTATAGGAATTTTATAAAAAACGCATCTTCAACGTTATCCCCACTTCATACACTGCTACAAAAGAATATTCCATGGTTATGGACCAAGGAACACGATGAAGCGGTAACACGTATTAAGAGTGAATTAGCATCAGACACAACCTTAGCACATTTTAACCCTGATGCTGATTTAATTCTAACGGTAGATGCATCCCCTTACGGTCTAGGTGCTATTTTATCCCAGCTCGAAGCTGGCGTTGAGAAACCTATCTCATTTATGTCCCGCTCTCTCAGTATGGCTGAAAAGCGTTATAGCCAAATTCAAAAAGAAGCCACGGCTATAATTTTTGGTGTTAAGAAATTCCACCAATATTTATATGGGCGGTCTACGCCTTTCACTTTAATAATAATAATAATAATAATAATAATAAAATCTTTATTTATTTTTCTCTCACAAATACAATGCTTAGATGGCATTCAGGACATTGCATACCGGCTTTGTGAGAGACCTGGTGCTTATGGTAGGTTAAAAAACCTGTATTACAAGTCACCAGTGCCCCCGACTCCACGGATATTACAATAAACTGAATTTTCCGTAAATATGTATACACTTATCAATTACTAAGAGTGTACAAAATAATTTTTATGAGTTATGAGGAAAACAGTTAAAAAAGTAAAAGCCGACTACGATCAAAAATAAATCAAAATACAAAGAAAAAATAAAAATAAAAGGAAAAAATAATTATAAAGCCACGATTACAGAAATTAAAGTGAGTGTTTGTGGTTGTGTGTGTGAGCGTGTGTGTGTGAGTGGGAATGAGTGAGAGTATGAGTGAGAGTATGAGTGTGTGGGAGTGGAAGTTAAAAAGGATAGCGACACTAGAAATAACAATGGTATTAAATATTGGGGGATAGAAGGTCTTCGGTTTGTTGATATGTTAAGGTCCTTAGCCATTTGGTTACCGTATCTCTACATTTGGTACGTTGAAGCGGGTAAATTGTTAAAAGGCTGTTTGCCTTGTTGTATAAGTATGGGCCAAGAAAGCATGTAAAGTGGTGGGATAAGCTCGTGTGGCAAATGCGGGAACGGCAAACAGTACCCTTCCTACGAACGTTGAGTACTAGCTGGGGGTCAAAACTGGTCAGGGAATGTATGTAGAGAACAATTTGAAGAATAAAGTACTGTCTAACCGTAAGCACTCCCCAGATATTGTAGAGTTCAGTTGTTGGATAGCGATATGGGAGACCCGCACCTACCTTTAGAATAACCCTTTGGGCTCTTTCAAGCTCAATAAGGTGAGACTTGGCTGCGCCTCCCCAAGCAGATACGCAATACCCCAGAATCGACTGGCACAGGGAGAAGTAAACCATCTTGACGGTATTACGATCGGCTGCATGTTTGAGCGATTTAAAAATATAAATCAGTTTTCGTAATCTGCATACTAATGAGCTAATGTGTTGCCTAAAGGTAAGCGTATGGTCTATTAGAATACCAAGGTATTTAGCGCAGACTGAACGTTGGATATTAGGGCACGAACATATGGGAGTTGAACCTTCGCAACTGTGAGCGGTGATAGTGAGGCTTGGGGGAGGAAGGAGATTCGTCTTTAAGGCGAAGGCAATGTAATTGGTTTTCGTTACATTTAACGTAAGAACGTTAGACCTCAACCATGAACATACCTCCGTCACTCCATCTTGTGCCGCAGAAAAAACGTCATCCCAACTCTCCCCATGAAAGACGATCGCGGTATCATCAGCAAAGGTAAACACCCTACCATTCTGAATGTGAATGTTGGATAGCTGATTAATGTAAACCAGGAAAAGGGTAGGCCCCAGAATACTTCCTTGGGGGACTCCAAACGACACTGGACATTCTTCGCTAGTAAGGTGATCAATCTTTACCCGCTGGGTTCTACCGGTGAGGTAGTCGGAGAACAGTTTAAGAGGTAGTCCTCTAACTCCCATTTCCCATAATTTCATAATAAGGATAGGGATCGACACCGTATCAAACGCCTTAGCTAGATCTAAGAATACAGCCAGGCACTTCTGTCTTCTATCTAGGTTGGATATGATGGTATCGGTTAGTGCATGCACAGCATCATTTGCTGACCTTTTAGACCGGAAGCCATACTGGGCAGGTGAGAGTAAGTTATTTGTTTCCAGGAAACCGATAAGCCTCTTGTTCATCAACCGTTCTAATACCTTGGATAATGTTGGCAGAATAGAAATGGGCCTATAGTTATCAACAAGACATCTGTCCCCACCCTTGTGTACAGGCTTAATGAGTGCTGTCTTGAAAGCATTTGGGAAAACCCCATTTGCAAGAGCTAGGTTGCAGATATGCGTGATGGGGACTACGAGAATCTCCGCATATCTCTTAATAATGCTACCGGAGATCCCATCAAAGCCTGTTGCACATTTGTTTTTAAGACCCATTATCAATTGTTGTACCTCTATGACATCAGTAGGTAAGAGAGCTAGGGACTTAATGGGTGAGACTTCAGTAACACTTTTCCTGGTTGGATTATTACAAGAGGTCAAGTTAATAAGCGGCTCAGCTAGTTTCCTCCCAACTTCAGCGAAATAAAAGGACAGACCACAAGCCGTTAATATCCATTTTTAATCCGGAAAAAGGCATACCCGAGATATCTGCTAGCCGATTACAACGTTACGCAATATTTTTATCAGCATACAACTATAATATCGAGTACGTTAGTAGTATCCATAATAGTGCGGATTTTCTTAGCCGGGCGGTCAGCGACGTGTCGCCCCCGCTTCCGCCTGTGGCTCGGCACCGCGCGCCGTCGGCCGCCGCCGGCGCAGACGGCCGCACCGTGCACTCGGTGCACTCGACTTCGGCGAGCGATGACTCATTTGTTATTGACAAATCCGCCTATGTTCGATTTGTTTATGAGGGTGAAAAATTCTTAGCCTTATCAGACGTGAAGGCAGCGGTTCAACAAGATCAAATAATGTCAACAGTCGTTCATTATGTTCTTTCGGGTTGGCCAAATAAAATTACCGATCGCTTAATTAAAGAATTTTATAGTCATCGATTAGAGCTATCGGTTGAAAACGGTTGCCTTATGAGAGGGCATAGGTTAGTTATTCCTGATCAACTTCAGTATAAAGTATTAAATGAATTACACCTAGGTCATTTAGGTATTTCGAAAATGAAGGAAGAAGCGCGCCATAGATTCTGGTGGCCAGGCATGTCGACCGCGATCGAACGTTACGTAGGCGCGTGCGGCGCGTGCACGGCGCAGCGGGCCGCCCCCCCGCGCGCGCCGCTCACTCCCTGGCCTTACCCGCCCCACCCGTGGCACCGCGTTCACTTAGATTTTCTCGGCCCAATAGACGGAAGAACATATTTAATAATAGTGGATGCGTATTCTAAATGGGTAGAATGTTTCGATGTCACGACAGGTTGTGGTTCACGTGTCGTTATCGATAAACTTTGCGAGGTAATGGCTAGATTTGGGCTGTTTCATACTATTTGCTCAGATAACGGTACCCCATTTGTTTCATCAGAGTTTAATCAATTTTGTTTTCGCAACAGCATTATACATTTGACATCGCCACCATACAATCCGGCTAGCAATGGGCAAGCGGAGAGCTACGTAAAAATAATTAAAAAAGCTATTAAATCATTATTGTTAACGGGTTCTCATAAACGTGACTTAAACGTTAAACTACAAGAATTTTTACTATCATATAGAAATTCTAAACATGCAACTACAAACAGATCACCCGCTGAGGTTTTGTTTGGCCACAAGCTCAGATGTAGATTAGACCTTTTAAATTCTCCCATTTCAACACCATCCGACGCAGCACTTGACAAAACTGTTAAAGCAAAACAGTTCTTACAGAGTAAATCGTACAGTGGTAATAGGGAAGTGCAATTTAGTGTAGGTGATGACGTTTTAGTTAAATTGTATAATCAAAATAGACATTATTGGAAACGTGGAGTAGTAACGAAACTCATTGGGAAATCAATTTTTTTAATACGACTTTGTGACGACACGGACCAGACTGTAAAGAGACATGCTAATCAGCTGCTGAAATATAAAGGGGGAGAAGAGTGTGAGCGTCAAAGCAGGTTCAAAGCAGAACTGAGCCATGAAAATATTGTTCCTGCCTTCGTAGTGCCTTCAGTCATCCCTAATTCTGGTTCTGTATCACCCACATCTAAAGGTCCACGTGAGGAGCAGGCTACAGCGGGTTCGTCGGTATCAGCGGGAGTGGTACCACAACCAACAGCAACGGGAACTGAGTCAGTACCTCATACTTCAACCAGTGAAATTAATACTGAAAACTGGTTTGACTGCGGGGATGACCGCCCCCAACCAGATGACAGAACTGCAGCTGCCCCTGTAACAGCCGAGTGTGAACCTCCACGTCCAGTACAGAATGAGGCCACTGCCCGTTCGACACGTCAAAGAAAAGTTGTTGATTATAAAAAGTTTTTTTAAATAAGGTGGAGGGATGTTATGATTGTTTAGAGTCTACCGACGTATATTTTATTAATCCGGCGGCTGCTGCGTCAGTCGAATATACGAGCTTGTACGTACTGGCTGTGTCGTTATTTGTCTACCACCCCTACGGTTATAACAATTACATAGATAGGTAATACTAACTTAGCTATCGGTAGGTACTTAAAGTAAGTATTTAAGTATCCTTTGAGACTTGACTATTAGAGTAGACAGATGTAAACTCTATGATGGTTGGCATTGCTTTACGCAAATTAAAATAATCAAGTAGAATGTCTCGGTGCCTAAATAATAATAATAGCAAAATCTACTGGAGGTGCAATGTCAGGCGTTAAGTGGCCATTGATTTTTAGCAAATCAATATGTACCTATACTACTACGGGCATGTTACCATATAGCAAATACTTACTAGATTTATTGTGTGTGTGCAAGAGTAATATCTTACTTAAATTTGGCTATTGAATTAGACATCAACTAAAAGGATTTTCTTATACAGGTGGCTTAATTATTTAAATACTTAATATTTTTTAATATATGTACATCGAGACCCGGTAGACCTGATCTTTCATGTGACTACCTAGTTAAAGAGAGGTATTGAGCATAAGGTAGAATATTGCATAGCATATTTGCGACGGAATAAGACCCAAAGAATAAATATAAAATATGCACAGCAAATTTGGTTTTTAAATCATGAACTTGCCATTCAATATCTGACCCGTATTTATAATAGTGATACATTATTGGGGTTCTCTTGAATTAAAATCCCACTCATATAATAAATGTAAAAGTTTGTGAGAACGTATGTACCTATTTGTTACTCTTTCACGCCAGAACGGCTGAAAGAATCGCGACGAAATTTGGCACAGAGAACTCGGGAAAATTGAAGATCCCCTGGAAACGCGAGTAAAACCGCGGGGATCCACTATTATCCATATAAGATTATCTATAAAACAATTAGCAATATTCATGGAAATAATTATACTTAAGCATTAAAATCTATTTCTTCTATAAATATCGTGAACTATGTAAGAGTATTAGCTAGACAATTATTGTTTTAATTTACATAACGGTCTTACAAGAGACCCAGAGCTTCTCTGCACGGACTCTGACTTGCTCGTAAAATCACAAAATGAACACCTGATTAAACAATGATTTACTTACGGGCCATTCAATTTAAATTTTCCAGTCAACGTAATGGCTGTTAAAGTTTTCTTCTTTCTTAATCTTCTTGGTGTTTCTCTTTTAATATTTATTGTTACACGAAATTCACCGTTATTGCCAATCAAAATAGAAACGAAGAAAGCATGGGGATATCCTGTAAACTCTTTGCTGAACTTCACCGAGTTATCTGGAAAATATGGATATCCTTCTGAGGAGCATACAGTAGCAACTGCAGATGGATACCTCTTGAAGTTGTTCAGGATCGTCAAAGGCAAAAACTGTCAGGAGAAGAAGAAATCCACTCCAGTGTTACTAGTCCATGGATTCCTTCAAAGTTCAGATAGCTGGATAGAAGCAGGACCAAACGCTGGACTGGGGTACTTGATACCAGACGAATGCCACGATCTATGGATTGCTAACTGCAGGGGAAACTACTACTCCAGAGCTCATATGACCCTGAACCCAGACAATGATCCGGAGTATTGGCAGTTTAGTACAGATGAAATTGCCCTTTATGACTTACCGGCTATGATCGATGATGTCTTACATCGAACGCCTCAGATAAGTTGAACTTGGTTGGATTTTCGCAAGGAGCTGCATCGTTTTTGGCTATGTGCTCAGAGGTGCCTCATTATTGTGATAAAGTTCAGGTTTTTATAGGTATATCACCCTCGACTAGACTTGGGCATACGCGTTCTGTGTTGTTAAGATTATGGAGTCAAGGAGTCATGATCATTGAAGGATTGTTAAATAAACTTGGTATGTACGAGTTTCTACCGAAAGGTGGATTGATTCAGGAGGTAGGAGAGCTATTCTACCAGTCTGGAGTAACAAGGGGTCTGTGTTTAGTGGTGCAAGATATGCTTGACTCGTACCACCCCGGCTCTGTCACCGAAGAGACACATTTATTGTTCCTAGGGCACTTCCCAGCAGGGTCTTCCTTAAGAACCTTTGCGCGTTTTGGACAAGCGATATGGAGCAATAGTTTCCAAAAGTATGACTTTGGCAGAGATGGTAATTTGCGAACTTATGGGACTTCAGAACCTCCTAAATACAACTTGAGCGCTGTGACTGCCCCTGTGGTAGTTATTTATGGTGAGAACGACCGTCTAGTGGATGCAAGGGATGCAAAATGGCTGGTCACCAAACTGCCTACTGTGCTGGAGGAGGTGGTGATAGCCGACCCTTTGTGGAACCACATGGACAGTATAACCAGCCAACATACGAAGGAGTTCCTGTTTCCAAAGATAAAGGAGTATTTAGATAAATATAGTTTAGCTTTGGTTTAAATGTATTGCATGTTTATAACTAGCTTCCACCGTTCCATTCCCCTAGGAATACTGGAATAAATTATATCCTATGTCACTCTCTGATAGTGTAGCTTTCCATTGGTAAAATAATTATTCAGATCGCTCTAGTAGTTTCAGAGCTTATTCGTTATAAACAAATCAAATCATTCCTCTTTATAGTGTAGATAATCCATATTTTATTTAAGTATTATTGCTTAGTCTTGGGTTAGTTTTCCATGAAAAATCATTAAGTTTGATTAATATGAAACCCGTGCAAAGCCGAGGTCGGTTGCTAGTAATATATTTAATGAATAGGCAAAGTATATATGTTATTGATTTATATAAATTGTATGTTAGTTCATTTATTTAACCGTCAAGTCGCTCGTTCAAGTTCAATGTCGAGAAAAAGGTCGTGGATTCTAGCTGCTATTCTATCGATGTATGATAATATCGATGTTTTTTATCGATACTCAATTTCCTTTTATTTATTTTATACATTAAATATTTTTATAACAACGTATTACCTATTATTTCTTGATTATGTTTTGATTTTCCTAATTTCCTTAATTGGTAACATATATTCGTTTAAATGTGATTATTATTGTTATTAACTCGGTCACTAGGCTAATGAAGTAAAATGCAGTTTTGGCATCAAACAAATCAATATTTATATCGGAAAAACAAGTCATGTAAAAAACATTATATATTGGAGTAGATACATAAAGATAATTTTCATAGGCCCAAACGAAGTCGAGCATAAAGGTATTAATATATTACAAAACTTCTTACGAATACTTTCGTATCGAACCCACGACTATAATACCTATACACCACTACGCCAATGGACTTAACCGAGAAGAATGACAACACTAACCTAAAAACCGCAACTAATGTATTGCAGTTGCAAAGGAAAAGCGAGTTCACAGTCTGAATCGCGCGATAATCGATTTGAATCGATAACGAAAACCAACTCGTTCACGCGTCACTAATTCACCGCACTTGTACAAGGTCTTGTGATTACGCGTTGTTTGTTGAAACTGACTGGTTATATCCTCGCGTTGACCATAATTTCACTATATATGTAGTATATAGTTCGTATCTATATAATCTTCTATATAGATAAAACAAAGTCCCCGCCGCCTCTGTCTATCTGTCTCAACGCGATGGACACAAAAACGCGACAATAACGGCCGTTATTCCTATCTATACTATAATATTATAAATGCGAAAGTAACTCTGTCTGTCTGTCTCGCTTTCATGCTAAAACTACAGAACCGATTTAAATGATATTTGGAAAACAGATAGTCTAGAGCTTAGATTAGTTTAGAGTTCTTGAGAAAAGACATAGGCTCCTTTTTATCCTGGAAAAATGGAAGATCTTCCGGGTACGTAAGTGAAATCTCGGGGAGCCACTAGTATCAAGAAAATTAAATAAAAACTACTATTGTGGATGAATTGTTATATAATAAACTACACCCAGCTTAGCATAATGACTTCATAATAAGTCCTAATTAATCTAGTTGAATATTTAGGTTAAACTCGGCCTTGACTTATCGCTGTGCCCCACACTACTGAAATAATAGTATTTCCATAAATATCCAATTACTTACAATTTTATATCATAAATGATTTATTTATTTCTTTTCATGAATAAGCACTTGTCTTGATGATATAAGTACACGCATACTATATACTGTAAAACAATAAATATTCGTCAACATTACACAATCATGAAAAATACTTGTTATAAAATTGTATCTCTAGACACGCAATGACACAATATTTCGATTAATTAAAAGTGTAAAAAGTAATATAGACCAACCTTGGTCGTTGAACGATTTTTACCGGAATCATAACATTACTATAAACAAGACATATAGGCGTTAATATCGCGTGACGTTACCTGTACCAGTTTAAAAAATGTACCTATGCTCTAACCGTCCGATCAGTCGCCGTCATGACTCCGAAAGGACATAACATGTACAACTATCTCGCTCTAACAATAACAATTATTTTACTCGGATACTTATTGAAGAAGCCGCTTTTACCGATTAGAAATGAAACGAAGAGGTCATTAGGCTACCCTAAGGATTCCTTGCTCAACTTCACCGAGCTGTCCGCCAAGTATGGATACCCTTCAGAAGAGCACAAAGTGGTCACCAAAGATGGATACGTATTGACCATGTTCAGGGTGAGAGGGAGACATTGTGGAAGGGAGATAAAGGGAGAAAGGTCTACCCCAGTGTTGCTGATGCATGGCCTTCTCCAGAGCTCAGATAGTTGGATAGACTCTGGCCCCAGCGCGGGGCTGGCGTACCTGATATCAGACGAGTGCCACGACCTGTGGGTCGGCAACACCAGGGGGAACTACTACTCCAGGGAGCACACCACCCTCGACCCCGACAAGGACCCAGCCTACTGGAAGTTCTGTGTAGACGAAATTGGACTCTACGACGTGCCAGCTATGATCGATTATGTGCTGCAGTATACGAGCTCGGAGAAACTTAACTACATCGGGTTCTCTCAAGGTGCTGGCATGTTCTTCATCATGTGTTCGGAGATACCGGAGTATTGTGACAAGGCTAATGTGATCATTGCTCTCGCTCCAGCAACGAGACAGACCTATACCAAGTCTGTTCCGTACAGGTTATTGACCGAGACCATAATGAAGTTTGAGGGAATTTTAACTCGTTCAGGAGTTCAAGAGGTGTTATCAAAAGGGGATTTAAGCCAGGAGTTTCTGGCGTTCTTTTGCCAGCTGTCAACGCACACAGAGAAGGTGTGCGAGTTGGGGAGAAGTCTGATCGACTCATATCATCCTGGATCTGTGTCTAATATGACGACTAGGACTCTGTTCGGCCACTTCCCTGCTGGAACATCAGTTCACAACATGGCGCGGTATGGACAGAGCATGAACACTAAGCATTTCCAGAAGTTCGACTATGGTAGAGAGGGGAATATCCAGCTATACGGAAGTGCCACCCCTCCTAAATACAACCTCAGTGCTGTGACAGTTCCCGTGGTGACAATATACGGTAAAAACGACCGTTTAGTAGACGTTAAAGATGTTAAGTGGTTATTGAAGGAACTGCCGAATGTTCTAGAAGAAGTGCTGGTGAAGGACCCTCTGTGGAACCATTTGGATGTGACCTACAGCCAGTACACCGGTGAAATGTTATTTCCAAAGATAAATGAGTATTTGAGTAAATTTACTTAGGTAATGTAAGTGATTTGACAATTTTTTTCTAACACATATTACGTTGCTAAATTCTTAAGTCTTGATGAGTAGGTTGTTTATGTAAATTATTTGCTAATATCAGAATTAATAGAGTGATGTTCAATTTTATCATCATCATTATCATCAGCTCATTTGCGCCTCCACTGCATGAGGACGAGCCTCCCCTAACAATGAGGGGGTGTATACAGTGTTTTATTTAGTTTTAAATTATCTAAAAATATAATACATTGACCCCTAATATAGATAAATAGAATAGATAAGAGTGTACATTTCTATACCCTACTAGCGGCCCAGTACATGCTTCGCTACGTATAAAGTGACTAATAAAAAAAGAACTGATTGGAACATTAAACTCAATTCAATTCAAACAAAAAAATATTTTATTAATTGTATTTAAAAGTTTAGATCCGCCATTTATTGAATTAATTTGTTACAAAAAATGTGGTAAATGTGATAAATGATTTGTGTAAACTTCACTTAAACCATCTATTAAATAGTCCAAACATAGCCTAAATTGTTCTCGAGTTATAAAATTACAATGAAAAGTGGCATTGATTTTTATACATAAAGATAATTAAGTCATACTAGCTAGAAAAATAAATGATTAGCTATCCCTGTATACGAGTAGAAGTACTTATATGTAATTAAATGTGCTTGTGTGTGTGTGTGTGACGGTTAACTAACTAACATTTGTTTAAATAAATTTGTATTATAATTATTGTCGAATTTGCATTGAATAGAATAAAACATAGTTTTAAATAAGTTTTTAGTTGATGACAAAAATACCTACTGTATTTTTCAGTGTATTACTTTACATTTTCTTTGATAAGTTTTTAAACGACTTCAAAAAAAAGGAGGAGGTTCTCAATTCGACTGGTATTTTTTTTTCTAACTTGTTTACTTCAATGTGACGAACAAACATAAATTTAAATTAAACACCTAATATTTTTTTTTGTTATATATAAAGTGTTAATTATCTAGTAATTTTATAATTTACATAGTTTTTTATAAAGTAAACATTAATTCCAAAAAACACAGGATCCAAAAAAAAAAACTTCCACCTTGAATGGAACTTGAAAGCTTCTTCAGGAAATGAGTTTTCAGTACACACAAAGTAAGAACCAACTCTAAGTATCATAAGACAAGGTTCAAATTCGCCTAAAGGTCGTTATTTTAAGCTCTATGCCAGAGTCCATTGACCTGTCCGAATCGAGAGCTCGACCTTAGAACAATGTTAAAAAAGTGATTTCGAAGTCTGCCAAGTGTGAATTGTGAAAAATAAAAACTTGCTGTGATTTTCTTTTTAAGTTGTGGTGTTAAGTTAAGTTTTAGATATTAAGTTGGTTATATGAAATTTTCTTCTATATTTAAACTGAGGGGCTAATTTCGTCGGTTTGTTCTGAACATCGTAACTAATATTATAAATGCGAAAGTAGCTCTGTCTGTCTCGTTTTCACGCTATAACTAGTAAACTGATTTGGTACACAGATAGTCTAGAGCCTGAGAAAGGACATAGGTTACATTTTATGCCGGGAAAATTGAAGATCCCCGGGTGAATCCGCAGGGATTTACTAGTACTTTCTAAGGCTACTAAGGCTTCGCTCGGTTAGCACAAAACAATATTAAACTATATGTATAAACCTTCCTCTTGAATCACTACCTATTTATTGTTGATGATTACATTTAAATCCGTTGCGTAGTTTAATAGATATAAGCGTCTTACAGACAGACGCCGGAGAGCGACTTTATTTTATATATTTACTAGCGGAGCCGGCAGACTTCGTTCTGCCCACCAGCGCCACCTACCGGGTCCAAATTGATGTATTATACATAAAAACCTTCCCCATGAAATACTCCGTAATTTAATGAAAACCGCATGAAAATCTGTTCAGTAGTTTTTGTGTGCATCGCGTTCAGACAGACAGACAGAGGCGGCGGGGACTTTGTTTTATATATATGGATTTTATTTTTAGAAGATTTTAGAAAACGCATATGGTTATAGTAAAGTATTTGTTGTTTGTATCTTTTTCACATACGGTCTCAGTAATGGTGCAATTTATATTATTTAGTGAAAGTTATGATTTAACGAGGGATTGTCATTTTAAAGTATACAATTAGACATTAGAAAGTACATTATTTGTATTTCTCTTTACATACTTATAATTTGCTATGGTTTTTGTTTATTTTGGTTCTTGGTTACTTTCTACTAAATAGTACAATTATTTGTATAAATCTACACTTATGATATAATATATATCTAATAATATTATAAAGAGGAAAACTTTGTTTGTAACAAGCTCCTCCTTTTTTGAAGTCGGTTAATAAGGCGGTGTTTATTACTTTTTAATACTTTAGTTAAATAAATTTATAAAAAGGTCACAAAAGGCGTAATACACATTTTTTTTTATTTACTACATTAAGGTACCAGTTCAATTGCATGGCACCGTTTTTTTTTTAAGTATTTTTCTATCAAAAAAAAATGTTAAATAACCATATAGAAACATGTTTATATATTGGTTGAGGTTTTTGTCGACAATCATAATAATAGTATACATAGTGCAGTCACCAAATATCGATAAATTTAAATCGATACATCGATATTAAAGTTCTGTCATAAAAACTACTTAGAATCTAAACAATTGAATCGTATAGATATTGATATTTATTATATCTTTGCTAACGTTTTTGTATTACTATCAGATTCAAGTTAAGTTAAAAGTATGCTTTTAAAATTAAATATGTAATTTGAAACACACTTTTTCTAATATAGAAATAAAATATTCATAAGCATTTGCTTTGACACGCTCATCATATTTTTATTGACATCTTTTGAATAACGATATAAAAAATTATATATTTTAGAAATAAATGATTGAAACGCTAAAACCTGTCTATCCTTTTATTTCTCCACGGTGACATGTTTAATTTAACTTTAAAAATTACAATAATTATCTGTCTGACAGGTTATTACTTTAAGCTTTTAAATCGATGTAATATAAAAAGTATCGATAATATTCGCCTCACTACGGTTGAGTATGGAACGTTCTATGCCATGGCCATCAATGTCATTACCAATCTATATCTATACTTCTATACTATAGTATAAAGTACTAAAATACTAATAGTATAAAGAGGAATGATTTGTATTTTTGTATGTAATGATTAAACTTAAAAACTATTAGACCGATCTGAAAAATAATTTCACTAATGAAAAGCTACATTATCAGTGAGTAATATCTATACTAATATTATAAATGCGAAAGTAACTCTGTCTGTCTGTCTCGCTTTCAAGCTAAAACTACAGAACTGATTTAAATGAAATTTGGTACACAGCTAGTCTAGAGCCTGAGAAAGAACATAGGCTACTTTTAATCCAGGGAAAATGAAAGATCTCCCGGGTACCCGGGTGAAACCGCGCGGAGCCACTAGTAGGTTATATTTGATCCCCGTATTTCTACGGGAACTACGCGGGTGAAGTCGCGCGGAGGCAGCTAGTTTAAAATATTAATAGTTAAGATATTGATTCACTTCCGTTGCAACGTTATCTAAAACTATATTATGCATATAGATAAATGAGTGTACTATGTCCTCATACAAACAAACAAACAACGATAAAATGGTCATATTAGAGTCATCAGGTCAATATTAGGTCATCTTTGACAGCCCGGTTGGCTTTGTGGTTAGTGACCCCATCAAGCCGCGGGTCGTGGGTTCAAATCCCACCCAGGACAAACATTTGTATGCATGAATATGTTTGTTTGTCCTGTGTCTGGATGTAAATATCTATATAAGTATGTATTTAAAACGCAGTATATGTAGTATATCAGCTTTCTGGTTACCATATCACAAGCTCTGCTTAGTTTGGAATCAGATTGGCCGTGTGTGAAAAATGTCCCAGGATATTTATTATAATTATTATCTTTTCCTAACGAATATTATTAATGCAATGTGTGTTTGTTACACTTTCACGACTAAACAACTTAACCGATTAAAAATAATCTTTCACCAATGGAAAGCTACATTATTACATAGAGTAACATAATTTTATCTCCTACTGCAGGAAGGGGAACTAAGCGGGTGAAACCGCGGGGCGGAAGCTAGTAATACTTAGTGCAAAATTAAGTCACTATCTGTCTTCGCTCACTTTTAAATACCGCAACGGATTTTGAGACGGTTTTTACTAATTCAAGGAGCAATGAACGATCAAGGTCTTTTATGAATTGCGTGCAAAGCCGGGACGGGTCGCTAGTTGACAAAAAATACTAATTTTGCGAAGTAATATTATCTATCTATATAGATAATATGTATAATGTATATACATATTAATCTGGTTTTCGTTCGGTCATGGCATCCATCAATTAAAGGCATGTGAAGTCCGCCAATCCACACTGGGCCCGCGTGGTTGACTATGGCCTAAGCCCCCTCGATGTTAGGGGAGGCTCGAGCTCCTCGGTAGAGACGTATATGAGCTGTTGATGATGATGGCATCCATCCGTCCATCCGTCTGTCACAAGGCCATATCTCAAGAACGGTGATAGCTAGACAGTTTAAAGTTTCACAGGTGATTTATATTGCCGCTATAACAGCAAATACTTAAAATAAAATAAATATTTAAGTGGGCCCCCATACAACAAACTTGATTTTTTACAGATAACTGTACGGAACCCTTAATACCCGAGTCCCAATTGCATTTGGCCAATATTTTTTTCTTATTATCTTGAGAAAGTTTTCATGAGAAAAGAAAATGCCGCGGAAATTTTTAAACTTACTTAAGCTCTTATGGCTATATGAACTTTTGTAAAGTCGGGGAAGGTGTGACGCAGACGAAGTTGCGCGGTCAGCTAGTATAATAATAATAATTAGTAAATTGACGTCAATTAGCAAAAAATACTTAACGAATGTCTGGTAAAAAAGTTATTTATTTTATGACGGTAGAATAAATTAAAATTATTTATGTAATCCGTCACATACCTGAATTTTAAAACACAGATACCAATCGCAGCAAGAAAAGGCAAAATTTATTAAATATTATACAAGATATTTTTGTATATGTTTATAATGTAAGTATAGGTAGATCATCATCAACTGCTCATATACGTCTCGAGCCTCCCTAACATCGAGGGGTTTAGGCCATAGTGCGGATTGGCGGACTTCACATGCCTTTAATTGTGACATTTCAGGCATGCAGGTTTCCTCACGATGTTTTCCTTCACCGAAAGCCAGTGGTGTGAATCCGTACGTAAGTTTTTATAAACTCAGAGGTACGGGCCAGGGATTTGAACCGGCACCCTCATGATCGTGAGTCGGTGAGGTACATAAATTAACATAATTATCAAAAATAATAATTTTATAATAAGGCACCTAATATTAGTTCCACTATCTATTTGACTTGGCAAAGTAGTGAATATGTTATTCCAGAACATTTATCTCTGTACCAAATTTCATCACGATCCCTTCTGCCGTTCTTGGTTGAAAGAGTAACAAACATACATCCAAACTTTCGCATTTATCATATTAGTAGGATAATTGGATGTTTGTTACTCTTTCACACTGTAATAACTGAAGAGATTTCGACAACACTATGAACATCGATAGAATTATATAGTTAAAACAAAAAGTCCGGGACAAGACAAAAAACCTGGGATACAGCTTTCTGCCTAGTCCAGGGGATAGAGTCTATCCTGTTATCACTAGCCACCACCACAAAATTTTACATTAAAATAATTAAGAACCAATTTTAAGTGAAACTTGATTCCTATTTTCTGTAGTATTTCATGTAATGGTGGTGAGAATATATCTTTTTTTTATACCAATTGAGTATTTATATTTTAATACCTATACTCTTACATTGAAAAAAAAATAAAACCCACCGGAAGTACGGATGAAGCCACAGGGCAGACATAGTGACATGAAGTTCAGTACAAGTCCGAAGTGCGACAATCATGACTATATATACAAGCAGGAAATGTTGAATTAACCTTCATTATTTCTGTTATAACTAAGTAAAGGAAAAATAATATAAACTGGTTTGTAATAACGATCCGCACCTGATAATAATTTGCGGCTTAATTACCTTGTCTCTGACGTAAATGTATCAGTAACTATGTAACGTTAAATATTCGTATATCTTTACTATTAGTATCCTATTATATTATACTAGTGGCTCCCCGCGGTTTCACCGGCGTTCCCGGGAATCTTCAATTTACCCGGGATAATAAATATCCTATGCCCGTCTCCTGGTTCTAAGCTACCTCCCCGCCAATTATCAGCCAAATCGGTTCAGCCGTTGTTGTGTTATAAGTAGTGTAACTAACACAACATTCTTTTATATTTAAAGATAGATTTGACAGACCGGCTGGCTTTGTGGTTAGTGACCCTGACTTTCAAGCCGCTGGTTGTGGGATCGAATCCCATCCAGGACAAACATTTGTATGCATGAATATATCTGTTTGTCATGTGTCTGGGTGGAAATATACATATATAAGTATGTATTTAAAACGTAGTATATGTAGTATATCAGCTATCTGGTTACCATAACACAAGCTCATTTTGAAGCTTACTTTAGAATTTGATTGGATGTGTGTGAAAAATGTCTCAGGATATTTATATTATACCGGCTGCCGCCCCGCGGTTTCACCCGCATAGTTCCCGTTCCCGTGATCACAGGGGTATCAAAAATAGATAGCAGCTGATTCTCAGACCTACTGAATATGCATATGTAATTTCATAAAAACGTTCAAGCCGTTTCGGAGGAGTATGGTAACTAACATTGTTACGCGAGAATTTTATATATAAGATTTTACTTATGTTGCGTGTTTATTGCCATAAACCAATAGATGGCGCGCCTATCACCATAAAACAAGACATACGACCATCTCTATGGTCCCTAAAACCCCTTTACTATCTACGACATTGACATAAGATACCCCAAATTGGGGTAAATTAGGGTAATAGGGGATTTAACTTTATTTGCGTACATATTATAGTCTTAGTAGGTACTTTAGAATAAATACAACCTTATATTAATTCTAGCTAATATTATAAACTTTGCGCCCAGCTTTACTCTGGGTCTTAAGGGAATCTAATTTACTTTTCCAATTATTATAACCTTTTTTAAACTATTACAAACATTTTAAGACCATAAATAGCCAGGTAGGTCCATTTTTCGATTTTTTCCTTTAGTAACATTGCAAAAGTGGATTTGTTCGTTCTGTGCCTGACGACGTTTGCATAAGTACCTAAAGGTATAGTTATTGAGTGAAATGTTTTATACAGAAAGCTATATATTCCACAGTAGCTTCATTTAGAAAATGATTGTATATTATATGTTAAAAAATCAGTGGCACACTAAATTTCAGGGTCATGTAATAGCAACGATTCACTAACATTCGTGATATCAGACAAATTGTTACAGGCGCAATCAAAAATTTTTTATTTAATTTAATACAATGATAGCTCAGTGATTTCAACTTTGTCTACGGCGGTGGAGGACGTGGGTTCCTTTTATGATAGTCCACTCTACCGTGATGAAAAACATTGTAGTAATATACGTATATCTATAGATATTCCGATAATTAAATAGGTACCCAGGGCTGTAGCTCGAGTCAAATTTGAGGTAGGGCAGCTTTGATCACTGGTAGGGCGAAAGTAAATAATGATGTTGTTTTTTTTATTTTTTAGAGGGAGTCACAATTTGATTGTAGTTTTTGGTTTTTCAAGGTAGGGCATTGCCCAACTAGCTACGGCCGTGTAGCTATATCATTCATTCGTTCATAATAAAACATGCTTACCTATTGTAAATCCGCAGTTCAAAGGCTTCAAATCGATCAAGAAAGGCTTTATTTGATCTAAACTAACGTTATATCGTAGTTTTATTTATTTTAAAATACATTTAAGCTTTTATGCGAAACCAATCTTCACAGTAAATCCGTACCGATCCCCAGCGGTGAGGGAGGTCCTATTATATACCTTAATGTTATGAAAGTAAAGTCCTTTTTCTTTTAAGTAGGTATAAAATATATTAAAAAGTATGTATAGCTTTTATGAAATGAAAATCATTTTCATTTCAATAGACTAACTCGGTTTAGAATGTTGGTGTTGCTGAGAAAAGCCGGCAATGAACTCTGCAAATATTTTTTTTCATGATAAATTTGTATCTATAACAGGTATTTTTATTATAAATTTCGGTATATGAGGTAATAAAAGGTAGTGGTTTTTTATCCAGGGCAGGCGTGGGTTAAGCTCAAGGCCTACATAATCCGGGGCAACAAAGCCCCTATCTCCCTCTGAGTCCATATTAAAATAAAACAAATGCTATTAGGTAGGTACAATGTATTCCAATTTACATCTTTTAATGTATTTTTTGTTATATATTCCTTATGACGATCGAATTAAGTATCAAAGTTAGTAAGACTTTAATCGCCAATCGGTACCAATTGTACAAGCTTGAAATACTCCGTACAACAAAAATAATGCGATTCACTTGGCTTAAAATAGAGCTTAAAATAACAAATATCCACAGACATAGACAAGTCATAAACACTAAGCAGCACCGACAGACGAACAGACCGATGCCCAACAACAATGGCTTGCGGAAATATGACGCTATTGGGGCGGGCATCTCAACAATTCCTCGCCCATTGTTTGCTGCCTAGAATACCTCCCTGTTTATTGAGGGCACGCCCCGGCGATGATAAGTTCCTAGCTTAGAGGCTAGCCAGGTCATTTACGCTGGATAAATATAGAATTCCAGACGCTGAGTTATTAAAAATAAATATTGTGTGTGTTGTTTGTTTGTTGTCTTTTTGCTGCAATTTTATAACGTTTTAATAGTCTTCTACCAACGTACATAACGACAGTACCTACGTAAATGACTGGTATATTAAACATTTCATCAAGTTTTGTTCGATACAAACTGTATTGGTGCAGGGACCGCAGTGATTTGTATTCGTGATTAAAACTACTTCTTAAACTACTTTAAATTATATCTTTATCTTTAAACTTTTTTTGTGAATAAATGATTATTATTATTATTATAGTTAGAATTTGACAAACCAAGAGTAAACCAAGAAACCTTTTTGCCACCCCGAGGGTAAGAAACCCCTTATCTTTATAAAAGAAAATAATTGACGGTAATAAAAAGATAATTACAATTTGTCGGTGGTAGTACAGCGGTCGTATTTCTTTTGTGCGTCATATTTTGTGGAGTGTCACGTAGCTTAATAAAGTTGATGTGTTATCTTATTAAAGCCCGCTTGCCCCCGCTGCCCCCGCCTGCCGCCGGCCCTGCCTTACTGCCCCCTTACCACAGAATAAATATAGCAGTACAGGTCAAAAGGGACGTAGGCAGATAACCCGGTTATTAAAATTATCCAAGGACAATTTCTTTCCACCCATTTTAAATCCTAAAACAATGGAAATATTGCTAATATATGTTATGTTTGAAAATACCTATTCTTCTATAGAACCAGGTAGACATATTTGTGAACGAAAATGCCATTCCACTATTACAGTGGATGTTTCTGGTAAACCTTATAAGTTGCCGTAAAAGGTAAATAGCAAAAAATCAATGTAAATATTTTTTTGCAACTATACCTGCTATTAGTTTTTGAAATGTAATGAAATGAAATATACTACACGACTCGGTTCGGAAGGTTAGCTCATACAATAAAAACTCATCAAATACACTTTTCAAAACAAGTTTTGAACAATTTTTTGTTGTGGAACCCTGAAACTGGCCCATGAGGTAGCACTAGACAAACAAACAATAGAAGGGAGACAAGATAAATAGTAGCATTCCGTAATCCGGACATTGTCCAATCTACACTCTTCACACACATACACACACACACCACAAATGTGTCAAAGTCACATGACTTGTCTATGATAATAAGTTCCATTTCATTCCATGTATATTATAAATTTGTATTTAAAAGTAGTTTTAAGCTGCTTAATTCGCAATTAGATTAGCCGTGTATACAAAATGTCCTTGGATATTTATTATTATTATTTAGTTTTATTTCGTCAATTATCTTACAATCTTAATTCAAACATCAGCTACTTTTCCCATGAATAGTGATTCAACGAAATAATATAATATTTATTTTTGAGATTTGAGCTTCCAAAATGTTCATTATAGTCCAGGATACGGACGTCTTTTCACAACATTTTCGCAAATCACTTATTCGTCATAAAAACAAAATTACTAACTCAACAAATAGGTACATAGTACAAATTTGATAGTATCACAACAAGTTGTCATTAAGCAAGACGGTGGATGACGTCACACCGAGACATTGAACCGAACCAATCATCCAGCTACGATGTACAAACAGACTGTCGTGACGTGTCAGTGACGCATGTTGGGGTTCGGGTTGGGACACTGTGGTGGGAAAAAGTGGGATTGTAGAGAAAAGTAACAACAAATGATCAAACAACCAACAAAATTGCAGGACTGGTCCTATTGTCTAGTATAAGTAATATTAATAGGCACTATTTACCATCAGCTGTGTAAAAATGGAGTCAGTAGTGTTAGGAGGCCGTGGTTTTATGCCAAATATATATTATAATAATTATAATCAAATTGCCGGTGCGCCGATCTATGTATTTATTTATACAGGTTTTATTTAAATACTTTTTACATACTTACATTTCTCATGTATGTTACATGTATGTTACATTGTTCGAATAAAACTCAAAGAAATTATACTTAAATAACTTTATTTATTACTAGCTGCCTCCGCGCGGTTTTACCCGCGTAGTTCCCGTTCCCGTGGGAATACAGGGATAAAATATAGCTTATAGTAGCTTTCTAATGAAATAAGAATTATTATAAATTACTACTGGACCGATTTTAATAATATTATATATTATTAAAATCGGTCCAGTACTTTTTGAGTTTATTCGTTACATACAAAACTTGTGAGTGCTAATCTCACTAATAGATCACTTTAGATACTTTTTATTTTCAAAATCGCTCCCGCTCCCGCTTCCGCCAGCAATACAGTCATACCAGAAAACGTAAGGGTGAAAAGTGTCTACCGGTCAGCGACCACTCGACGCGCCAACCCGACCACGATCGCACCTTCCATCCAAAATAACTGAACAATTCTAAAATAACACACGTTTTTCTGAAAACTTTCAATTACTGTGAATTTCATCCAGTGCTGAATTGAGAAAAGTTTTTTCTACCAAAATTGTGTCCTGTGGTTAAGAAACGTGACTACAAACTTGTTAATTAACTTTGAAATTAATTTTCTCGCGGAACAGGAGCGATAGAAAACATAAAATGGCACACTTAAAAACATTTTTATTCCATTTAAAAGTTTTATAGACAATCCAGAAACTAATCCATCTTCTAAGTTATACAAAACAAAACTGAAATTCAATCAGAACACAAACTGTTTGTCGCAGACGGACCAATGAGAAGCGCCCGTTTTGAAAATAGGATTCAAATTCCTCAAAACTTTGTTAACGTTCGTGCTTTAGTGCTTTAATGGTCTTTGTTTAAATGTGTATTGATTTTCTTTGTCATATTTGGGACTTTATAGGTATTAATAGAGCTTTAAAAGTGTAACGACGAAAGTTTTTTTTACATTTTTGAACTGTAGAATGTTTCGGTAGACTTTGAGTGATAATGGATTGGACATGGAGGATTGTAAGGTAAGTAAATAATGTCAAAAACTTATATTATAGAATCAATGGCGAAACATTTTCTTAATGATATTCATTTTCTTAATTAATCCATCATAATTTCCATGCAATTTATCCTATTCAAAGTAGTTAATCAATCAATTTTTTTGGAAAGGGAGCATATTTTATCAAAAATTAACAGAAAAGATCTGCTGTAAAATTGTCTAATGAAGTAGGTATATAGAGTGATATATGAAATATGTATTAGGTTGTTTTTAGACATATTGATAAGTCGAAGTGAATGTTTACTAACAAATAGAAAGAAACGTCAACCCACGTAGCAGTGACGTTAGAATATGTGTTCTTTTTCTTATATGGTAAGGCTGATTTTTGAGATACCGATAGTAACCGGCTGATTTTAATGATAGTTTAAAATGTAATCATTAGGATTATTGTTACTTGAAGTTATAATTTTTTTTTAACACATACTTTACATTAAATCGCATTTAATTTCAAATACTTGGCTTGATTAGCCACCCTTAAGCCACTAGTTTGGAATCATATTGCGGTGTGTAAAGAAAGGATGACCCAGGATATTTCAGTATCCGGGTGATCACCTGCGTGTAACAACATGAAAATGGTTAACAAAAGCTTTCAAAATGTGTGTTGGCGTTTGGCAGACGACCGTACGTGAGGTAGATTCTATTTATTTATGTCACTCACAGGCGAACCGCCTTATTTGCTTGAATTAATTTAATAAATAAATATCGTGGCGACTTTTACACACGGACAATCTTGTGTTATGACATCCAGAAAGCTGAAATAATACTTTTTATATAAATACTTAAGTATATATTTACATTCAGACACAAGACAAACAGACATATTAATGCATACAAATGTTTGTCTTGGGTAGGCTTTGAACCGACGACTGGCGACTTAAGTCAGTACTACTGACAGTTTATAAAACCTACAATTATAATTCTAAACAAGCAATTTGCTATTCCACCTCTTAATCAATCCTTCCAGAAAGTCACTAGAGATTTTCTCAATCATAAACCTAACCAAAGCGAAAAAAAAACGCTCTCCCACTCGCTAATCGCTTGTATTGTAGAATGCCACAGGTCGCTGGCGCTGGCGACCTATTGAAATTGAATTTTTGATGAGCCATCCACGTGTATCAGTCTAACTGCGGCCGTCTCTGGGGCCCGCCTGAATGGGTACCTTTTAATAAAGTCTAGTGAACCGTGTCATAGTATGGGGACCGGCCGGGGCCCCAGAGGTCGCCTCGACGCGACATACATTTTATGTGATGTTTATTTTTTGCGCATTGGCTCCCGGACTATTTATTGTGTTTCATGCTTTTTATGTAGCGCACTAAAATGTTGTTTATTTTTTGTTCAGTCAGCTTAATACTTTTTATGTTTTCTATATAGAAATAATTGTCTGCAGATTTTAAAGATAAATTTATTATATAATATGTATTTAATTAGCCAGTGTCTGAAAGTCAAAACTATTGCTTTCTTTGTCATTTTATGTGAAATTGAGAGTGAAAGGTCTACTTATAATTAAATTCAATATTGATATGTCCTTTATCAGCTATCGAATATTATGTAAAACTTTATACTAAATGACTCCCGGCGGTTTCTCCCGCGGTCCCGAGAGATCTTTAATTGTCCCAGGATAAAAAGTAGCCTATGTTCTTTCTCAGGCTCTAGACTATTTGTGTACCAAATATATATAGTAGTTTTAGCGTTAAAACGAGACAGACAAAGTTACTTTCGCATTTATAATGTTATGTAAGGATAATAGTGGCCATGTCGCTTAGCCAATAAGGGTATTTTATTTGTTACCTTAGTAATAAATCATCTATTCATCCAAACGTTGGATAGTACGATAATAGTACGGTAGTAAAGAATATAAAATAGCATTTAAATCAAGCTAAAATGCGGATAAAACAGTGAGACAACAGCTAGTTTCTTAATTAACTCTGAATTGTTTTCGTGGAAAATGCGAAACATTTGGAATGGTCGTCCCGTTTCGGGCATAATCGAATAGGAATTTTTACGCTCCAGATATTTTTTTCGCCGTAAAAGCTTCGTTTGTTTAGTGATCCGCACATTTTATTTGAAGATTGAAATATCGGGAAATTCTGGAAACTCTGGTATTCGTGTGGGGTCAGACAGTCTGGGGAATTTTCTGGTCAATAATTTGCTGTGGTAAATTCTAGATTAATAGCAAGTATTATTTGACCGGTTGGCTTTGTGTTTAGTGACCTTGCCTCTCAAGCTGCCGATCGTCGTTCGAATGTGGGACAAACATTTGTATGCATGTTTGTTTGTTCTGTGTCTGGATGTAAATATCTATAATATGTATGTATTTATCCACATTTATCGCTCTTTCTATTAGTGTAACCCGTATCAAAATCTGTTGCGACGTTTAGGAGTATGCGAAAAAAACAGGCAGGCAGTGTTTTAATGTTCTTATTTAGGTATTTACATGTTTATAGGTACTTACTATACCTCAGTAAATATCGTAGAACATCGTAGGACATCGTTGGACTTCGTAGAACATCGTTGAGGTTCGTAGGACGTCGTGGAATATCGTAGAACTCTTAGGACAAGGACGTTTGTTGGTAAACATAGCTGTTAATATATTTAATAAAAATGAAATATAATACTTTATAAAATAAATAAAAATGTATTACATACTAGTGGCTCCCCGCGGTTTCACCCGCGTTCACAAGGTAATTTCATTAATTCCAGAACATATTCAACTAAATTTAATCGCAATCCCTTCACCCATTCTAGCCTGAAAGAGTAAGAAACATACATCCATACATACTCACAAACTTTCGCATTTTTATTATTAGTAGGGATAAATATATAAGCTTGAATAAGCACTTATTTACCTAAGAAATGAAATAAAATACGCCCTCTTATTTATTCAGACAGACATTTACAAGCACTTATGAATAGTCCTTATCTAATAAGGTTTTAAAACGTTGTTTTTATTTGCCAAAAAAAATAAGCTCTTTTTGGTAATTTAATTTCACTTCAGTATTGTTGCAAAATAAAATATGATAAACTACCAACCCGCCCCATCTTCGCACGGGTGCAATGCTTATACTTCACATTAGAAACCTCCAAAATTGTCAGTGTTTCTCTAACATATTATGCATGTATTGTATATAAAAACCTTCCTCTTGAATCACTCTATCTATTAAAAAACGCCGCATCAAAATCCGTTGCGTGGTTTTAAAGATTTAAGTAGACATAGGGACAGACAGCGGAAAGCGACTTTGTTTTATAATATGTAGTGATGAAACATTTACAAATTACATAATATATAGGTACAAATAAATATGGAATGTTATTGCTTTATGGAATCTGTAAAAGTTTACAACATAAAAGCTATCGTAGCTTTATCAAAACTCATTCTTATATTAGAACTATTTTGGATTAATTGAAATCCGTAACGGGTAAAACAGCGCAGCAGAACCTAGTTAATTGCTTACTAGCTGCCTCCGCGCGGTTTTACCCGCGTAGTTCCCGTTCCCGTGGGACTACAGGGATAAAATATAGCCTATGTTACTCAGTGATAATGTAGCTTTCTAATGAAAACAGAATTATTAAAATCGGTCCAGTACTTTTTGAGTTTATTCGTTACATACAAAAATACAAATCTTTCCTCTTTATAATATTAGTGTAGATAAATTTATTGGACACAATAACAGCATTTTTGCACAGATGCAGACATAACTCGGTCTCAAGTGCCTGCTAGATATTTCAAGCGCAGACTGAGTTAGTGTTTATTTGTGTGCACTAGACTAGTATATAAATAAACTTGAGTACTAAACTCGGGAATAACTGAATATTCTTATAAACTTAGCTAATATTATAAATGCGAATGTGACTATGTTTGTTACGTTTTTACACCTAAATAACTAAAGGGATTTTGAAATTTCTTTCACTAATGAAAAGTTACATTATCAGGGAGTAGCATAGGCTATATATTATCCCCGTATTACTACGGGAAAGGGTACTATACAAGTGAAACCGCAGGGCGGAACATACAAACTTACAAACACAGTTTAGCTTGGAATCAAATTAGCTTTGCGTAAATAAAATTCAAACTATGTGTGTGTTCAATATATAATGTTACTAGTGGACCAGGCAGACTTCGTTCTGCCCACCAGCGCCACCTACCGGGTCCAAGTATATGTAAGCTATCCTATCTCTCAAGTTGGATCGAACTGCACATGGTGTGCGAATTTTATTATAATCGGTTAAGTGGTTTATGAGTCCATTGAGGACAAACATTGTGACACGAGATTTATATATATTAAGATAGATTACCACTACTAGACCACGGTAAATATAAAAGAACTATCCTTAATACCATTAAATTAAATACGTATTCTAATATTATAATTGCGAAAGTAACCCTGCTGTCTCGTTTTCACGCTAAAACTACTGAACCTTTTTAATAGCGTAGATCCTGAGAAAGGTCTTAGGCTACTTTTTACCCTGAAAAAATAAAGATCTTCAATTTTCTCGGTGAAACCGCGGAGAGTCACTAGTATAGAAATATATATATTATTATTATTATTATAAGCCTGTGTTGTCCCACTGCAAATATATATAATATATATATATATACTTGAATATAAATCAAAATGAAATGTTGCACATATATTTAACTGCACGGTCGGTTTCACGCGAGAAAATACGATTTATTCACCTCAAATGATTTTAGTTTCATTTCGAAGCTGGCTTAAGCTTATTCAAAGGCAGTGAGCGTCCCACTGAGGCTGTGCAGGACCGGCTTAAGGTGAAAAGTGGGCAATAAAATAATATTTAAAACAGTATTTGTAGACCAGCTCTTCGTCATTGTATTTGTGTTTTGTCATTCAAGTCATTGAACAGTTTAGTTAATATGTAACTGTTTATTTAGTGTAGGACTATTATGTATGAGAACATGCTGAAGTCATCTACAACTGGTTTGAAAGTGAGCCTATAACTGAGAAGCCATATTTTCTTAAATTTCTTTCGTCAAAATTTGATTGATTGACGAAATTGCTGATCAAACGTTGGGAACATTATCAAAGAGTTACCTATGAAAATGCTTACAATATTTTCTTGTACCTATTTAATTTAGCTATTGGCCTAATAGCCCCATTTGCCCACCCCCAAATACAGCCCTGGAGACGTGACTGCATTACTTCGGGCGAATAGATATCAATAGGTTACCGTTCCTGCATTTTATTTATGAACGAAATTCTTTACGTCTGTATCAGCGAATATTGAACTCTACTACCTTGATATAGAGCGTAAATTGTATTGAAATGACGGGGATACAGAAATTGATTTGCAATTAAAACGACATATAGCTTTTGTTACTTCAAAAAGTGTTGCTAACATTGTGAATCGTGATTAATTTATTCTAAACAAATATCTCATTAAGTAGTCATAATTTGTTAATAGATTGAAAAACCAAAAAGTACATGCATTTGGATTCTGGTCAATCATTGTGCATCTTATTATATAGGTACTTCCATAACTTAAAAACATAAAACATAATTACCACATCTGTCTGTTTCTCCGCTTCGTTTAAGCCACGCAACTGATTTTCACTAATACAAAATACAATACTATGAAGGTTTGTGTCCATACTTACAGCTTACTTGACAGGCCGGTTGGCTTTGTGGTTAGTGACCCTGACTTTCAAGCCGCGGGTCGTGGGTTCGAATCCCACCAGGACAAACATTTGTATGCATTAATATGTCTGTTTGTTCTGTGTCTGGATGTAAATATCTATATAAGTATGTATTTAAAAGTAGTATATGCAGTATATCAGCTATCTGGTTACCATAACACAAGCTCACTTTGGAATCAGATTGGCCGTGTGTGAAAAATTTCCCAGGATATTTATTTATTTATTATTTACTTAGTACAAAATTACTGAACTATGTGTGTTTTGTTACTCACATGTGAAGCCGTAGTCTCAGCCAAATAATTTTTAGAGCTCAAAGATAAGTCTAAACTTAATTTTAAACATTCGTTCTATTTTCATTGTATTAAATACTAGTGGCTCTCCTTTACCTGCATTCCTGGGGACCTTCAATCTTCCCAGGATAAAAAGTAACCTGTGTGGTCATCCACGTTTAACTCTCTGTGTTCATTTTTTATTCAAATCCATTCAGTAGTTTTGTGTGAAAGAGTAGAAAATATACATCCATAGTCACAAACTCCATTAACAATATAAGGATGAAAGAGATGCGTATATTTTGTGTTTATTAAAATCGGGGCTATATCGAACAACTTAAAATCGCTCGTTTACATTACTCAAGTCGTAAACGCAAAGTATTATTGAACTCCATTATTTCCGTACAATCGAATGATTTATCGAGTTATCATCGCGTCGTGGAATTATGTAAATACTTTAAGAGGGTTCCGCTCATTTAATATTCATATTCCGTTCCGAATACACGTTGACAATGATTTACAAAGTGAGAGCTATCGTTTCAGTTTAGGAGTTCGTGTAAGCTTCAACGGTAAAGACTTATAGACTTGGATTAATGAATATATATTTTTTTATGTGTCGTCATAGGAGGTAAATTTTCTTAAAATGGTTTTAGTCACTAAGCTAGTATATTAATTAAATCAAAAATAAATAAAATAAATCAATAAATAAAATGTGAACTCTACAAAACGTTATTATTCAGAGTAATGACTGGTTCGAATTGTAGAGGCACCTAAATCTTTCGAAATCACCCTGTGCAACCCGAACTGATTTTGAACTTTACATAAAATAGAATATCTCGAGTACTTAGGAAAAATTATTGAAATTGATGTCTTAGTCATATATATGATGCGAAAAACGTGTCAAATTCCATCCCTCCCCGACGTCCCTTACCCCTACAGCCACTACAAATATTGAAATCGAGATCAAAAAAATATCTCCGTATATTTTGAATTATTTCTATAGTATATAAACAGCATATCACCGTTGCCGCAATATTAAATGGAACCGATACGGCCAATGAGAGTCGTCATTACTGACGTTTAACGGCTAAGAGCGTTGTCGGTTCCTTTATAGTCGTATTAAAGTGACTATAAAGTGAAGATACCGCGCCGACACCCACACCGACGAGTAACAAGCTATTTTAACTTAAATCCTGAATGCTGTTGTAAAAGTCTAGAAAATATCATTAACAGCTACCTCCGGTGGTTTTACCCGGTGGAAGGTTAAAATATAGCCTATATTACTTCCAGATAATGATGCTTGTAATTGGTGAAATAATTTTTTTTATAAGTATAAGTGTTTAGACGAGAAATCATAACAAAATACTCACATTTGGACTTATATAAGTGAGGATATTATCACCAAACGTAGTCGAAACATTTAAACGATATTTTATCCACTCAAAGGGGTATCCCACCATTTTTATACTAATTAAACTAAATAGTAGGAAATTACAAATACTGACATGATATAGAATAAAAATTCAAATGAATATTGAATTTTGGCAATCCTCAAAATTCTTTGCTTCGGGGCACGGTAGGGCAAATGCCCATCTTTTCCCCACCTTAGGTATGGCCCTGTGTTTTTTTTAAGTCACAGCTATAATATATTCATGACATATAAGAGTAAAAGTTTTAAAATTCCACTTTATACCATTATGACAATAAAAACCCTTTGCATATACACAACAATAACGACTGGCTCTATCAGTAATCGCTTGATATCACCCTAATGTTCCTTAGAAACGCCAATAACGGTTAACATAAAGTTTTATCGTTAGATCTGTTCTGTTCGCTCGTTACGTTACACTGAACCGTAGTTCGTTAGTTAACTAGTTTGTACTGGTTTTGATGTAAACAATAGATTAATATCCAAGTTTCCATAATGTAGGGCCGTAAATTGTACGAAGCCTGAAAAACCATGTACTACATTGCCCCGTGCATTTTAATTTTAACGCCATCTATTGACAATTGAGCGCAACATTACCTTAAAAAATTATGAAGAGGTGCGCAGTAGCATTTTGTACCCACTATATTTTCGTTATCAATACTCTCAACTATTCTTGTACTCGGAAAGAGAATAAAGTATTTTTAATATTATATAATTCATCATCATCAGCTCATATATGTCTCCACGCTTGGAGCTCGAGCCTCCCCTAACAACGAGTGGGATTAGGCCATAGGTCACCACGCGGGCCAAGTGGGGATTGGGGACTTCACATGCCTTTGATTTTGACATCTCGGACATGTAGGTTTCCTCACGATGTTTTCCTTCACCGAACAATATTTCTAAATATTATTCCATAAGTACATGGACATATAATACACAAGCTATTAAGAAATTCGATTTTTAATTCAGTTTAGGTCTTAAAAAAGATACAGAAGCTAGCCTATTAAGTCAGTCTTTAACTTTAAATCATACATTAATACATAATCTTGGTTTGTGTGTATGTCCTTAGTTAGTTTTATAGGTATGTGGTTAAACTCTTTGAAAAGTGGTAAAAACTGGTAATTTTACGTCACTGTGTAAGTGAAGGAAAGTCGTTCAGGTGACGAACGTTTGAGTGATGGGATTTTTACAGTTTTCTTTATGGAGCCCGCCGCCGCCGCCGTGTGACGTCACGACCAGCTGACGCGCTACTTCGATAATATTATAATACCCTCCGATATTATATATCTAAGGATCTATTTCGACAAAGAAAATCCTTTACTAGCTTTCACCGGGGATTCGGGGATAAAATATAGCATATGTCACTCACAAATAATTTGGCTTTCTGTTGATAAGAGAATTTTCAAAATCGGTTTAGTAGATTACCATCTACAACCTCACAAACTACCTACTACCCCTTTTTTTTTTTTTTTTTTTTATTTATGATCAAAATAACAATATACATGTTTCTTACGTACTTATACAAAAACCACAAAAGCCTTTATGGGCTTATATATGAATTTATACATACATACTTTATACATACATATTATTAGATAGCTTCACTTCAGTACCAATATCGATGCAAATAAGCATACTACTATCTTCTATGTGTTTTATGAATGCTTATAAAATAAAATAATAAGACTGCGATTCTGATGAGCTATAAACTGAACATGTATTTAATTACATAAAAATGTATTAAGAGTACTTTAATATCAAAATCTATTTAAAGTATTGAATTGCTATACCTAATGTAAAAGGTGTCTAGTCTTGAAATAAATCAATACATAGAGCTATCTAGTTAAACCTACTTAGACTGACATAGTATATGAGAAACCAGTATAGTAACTTAACTTACATTACTGCCAATTTTAAGTCATTTATGGTTTAATGAATAAAGGAGCAGTCTTAAT
The DNA here is from genome assembly GCA_905147785.2 of Thyatira batis. Taxonomy (NCBI): domain Eukaryota; kingdom Metazoa; phylum Arthropoda; class Insecta; order Lepidoptera; family Drepanidae; genus Thyatira; species Thyatira batis. Next base: position 7,354,872 of record LR990509.1, on the reverse strand, counting down.
TTACAATAATTAGATTTAAAACATAGGTTTTACTTATTTTCAAAAGATGATATTAATATGTAAATAAAATAACTAAAATTTACCCAAAAATGAATAGGTATATAACACAGTTTTAACGAATCGAATTTAACTACAAAATTATTTCTATTAAATTGCCTATAAACTTTAGAACCACAGTTTCAGAATTAATAAAACATACTCCCAGCTATTCTACAAACGCCTTCCAATTCAAACTTAGTTGTTTCCACGAAGTTTTCTTACTGTTTTTAAATAATATATGAACTGTGAAGCCGCGACCCCGGCTTACAAATATAAAGCCTTTGAACTAGTTTAATCGGCTTACGTCACCTCTAGACTAATTTAAAATCACTTGTAAGTATAAATCGGCTTAAAGCTTAAGTTGTAGATATCGGCTTTTTACCCTTAGATGAGTTACAATGGCCTATGTTAGCGTTAATACGAAAGCTCGTGTTTAAACTTAATAATAATATTATATTTTAATAGCTAGCATATTAGCTACTAAAATATAATATTATATATATAATAGCTACCTAATTTATAGTTATTAAATTTACTAAAATGTTATTCTAAATTTATTAATTGCAAAGGACCTTCACGGCTGAACGCGGTTTTTCTTAAATCATAGCTATCCATAATATCGTAGAAAAATAATCGTTTGAATGCTGTGTCGCCATACCTATATACTTACTTAGTTGAAAATTAAAATACCCCACTTTTTAGGGGTAAAAAAAAGCAGTAGTGAGTATATGACAATAATAAATTAGTATCCTAGGGCATTTTTAACACTCAGCCAATCTGACTCCAAACTATGCAGAACACATACTAAGGTAACTATATAACAGAAATTCATAGTCCATACTTATATTATAAATGCGAAAGTAACTCTGTCTGTCTGTTACGGTTACACGCTAAAACTACATAACCGATTTAAATAAAATTTGGTACATAGATAATCTATAAGGCTACTTTTTATCCCGGGAAAATTGAAGATTCCCGGAAACGCGGGAAGCCGCGGGGAGCCACTAGTACTACATACATTTCTTTTAAATACATACTTATAGATATATGTATGCATTCAAATAATTTTCCTTTATGGCATTTGAACTCGCGACCAACCAACCACAAAGCCAACCGGTCTATCAAAATGGCGGCGCTGACACACAAGATGGACGGTACCCCATAAAAAAACACATAGAAACCTAAAGACTTAATCAAGTCGAAATGTGTAGTGCCTAGTAACTGGAATCAAACGCCGCGAGAGTAATTGCATCGGTCATCGAGACGCGACTGTAAAAGTTTAACTGTCGCGAGCCAAAGGGGATTAAGGGGGAGGAAGTAAACATTGTGATAAGCAGGTAGGTACATAGATATCTTAGTTAATGATATTAGAGTTATTGACAGATTGTTGGCTTTGTGGTTAGTGTGGTATTTTCATATAAAATTGGTCCAGTGGTTTAGGCATCAAAGAGACAGATAGTACGAGACAGACTGAGTTACATTCGCATCTATAATATTATATTATAACTAGTAGACCCGGCAGACTTCGTTCTGCCCACCAGCGCCACCTACCGGATCCAAATTGATGTATTTTTTTATTGAACTAAATAATATTAAATTATTTTTATTATAACTGATCGATTGATCGATGATCGGTTATCGACCGGTAAAGGCGGAAGATCAAATTGAATTGAGAAAATTTTTAAAAATAAAAATCGCGATGGTAAAATAGGGGTTGATTGTAAAGGGTTGAAAACTCAGGGATATATGTATTTACTAATGCTGTATCATAAAAAAATTAAAAATTTTTTTTTTTCAAAAATTAAAAAAAAAAAAATTTGGGGTGGATTACCCTTAAAATTTAAGGGGATGAAAAATAGATGTTGTCCGATTCTCAGACCTACCAAATATGGATACAAAATTTCATGAGAATCGGTCAAGCCGTTTCGGAGGAGTTTAACCACAAACACCGCGACGCTAGAATTTTATATATAAGATATAACTAGTGGCTCCCCGCGGTTTCACCCGCGTTCCCGGGATAAAAAGTAGCCTATGTGTTATTCCAGAACATATTCTAGCTCTGTGCCAAATTTCAAGCAGATCCCTTCAGCCGTTGGAGCGTGAAAGAGTAACAAACATCCATACATACATACATCCATACTTACAAACTTTCGCATTTATAATATTAGTAGGATATAACTAATTAATCATAAGATAATATCGTGGGACATTTTTCACACACGGCCAATCTGATTCCAAAGTAAGCTTCAAAGTGAGCTTGTGTTATGGTAACCAGATAGCTGATAAACTTCATATACTACTTTTAAATACATACTTATATAGATAATTTCACCCAAACATAGAACAAACAGATATTTTCATGTATTGGTTCAAATGTTAGTCCTGGGTGGGATTCGAACCCACGACCGGCGGCTTGATAGTCAGGGTCACTAACCACAAAGCCAACCGGGCTGTCAATAATATCTATAAGAAAATTATCCATATCCTTAAATAAAATAAACCATGGTTTGGGTCACAGTAACCCAAAAATTGCATAACCCTACTTCTATACATCTTTAGAAGTCTATGTCAAAATTTTTACGACTACCCTCCGTTTCGGCAGTTTGTAAGAGAGACGCGGTTTGTCCGTATCTTATTTATGTACTGTTATGGGACTCAATGGGATGAGTTTGCTGATTTATTTTATTTTATACTGGTTTTTATGTCGTGTTTTTGTGGCTTTAGTTAATATACTCTTGGTGTTTTAAAACGCGACGTATAATGCTTCCTTTGCATTACTGTTAATATTTGTTTCGATCTAAGTATTTTAAATGCATTTATGTAGATACTAACTGACCGGGCAAACGTTGTTCAGCCTAAGAAATATTGAAATTGCGATTAAATGGGGGTGAGGGTAAGGAGTATAAGACACCTATACGACCTATTCTCAGATCTACTAAATATACAAAAAATCCGTTTCAGGTTGTTTCTGGGAATCTTGATAACAAACACTTTGACAAGAGATTTTTATATATGAGATTTAATTCCATACATAGACCAAAGTGCCGTGGTAGATCAGTTGGGAACGCACCGACCGCCCGTACCTCTAAGTTTATAAAAACTTACGTACGGATTCACACCACTGACTTGCACGGTGAAGGAAAACATCTTGAGGAAACCTGCATGCCCGAGACGTCACAATTAGAGGCATGTGAAGTTCGCACTAGGCCCGCGTGGTGGACTATGGCCGATTACCCCTTCGATATTAGGGGAGGCTCGAGCACCTCGGTGGAGACGTATATGAGCTGATGATGATTATGATGGAACAAGGAACATGATCAGCCACACAAATATTTATCCTGCTTAAAGTTAGCACCTGGTCACTTAAGCACAAACTCTGCTTAGTTTGGAATCAGATTCCTCGTGTAAAATGTACTACGATATTATTTTGTTTCTGAACCTATTTTAAACTTTTCCGTTACCATAAACCTCATTATTTTACACGTGTTAGTGAAACTGTAATCTATTTTGTTATTTATATGAGACACAGTGTATAGACTTATTAGACATAATATCTTACAGGAAAGCTTTCACAAAGCTCAGGTAATGCACCCCTGAGTAGGGGGTGGCGTACGCCGAGATATAACATGGCACAGTTCACAGCATATGCAGTAGAGTAACGAAATAGTTTGAATATCTTTGCCTTGCGCCACATGGCTTTCATAATAACGTTAGTTTATTCAGCGTAAATAGGATTTTACATACAAAAAAATATTTTGGGATTCTTAAAAAAGGGAGGGAAGAGATTTATATAGGGTCATCAACGCATGAGTGACGACACTGGTGTTACAAGCGTCCATAGGTTACGATAACCGCTTCCCATCAGGTGGGACCGTGGCATGTTTGCCACCTTAGTGGTAAAAAAAAAACATATGAATAGAATGTATTTAATCATTATAGATAGCTGATAGATAAAATCCTATATGGTTGTATTGTATAATAACACGTTTGGTTATTAGGCCTGAATTTAAATGGTTTCTATATTTATTTATATTTAAGTCTGTTTAGTCCAATAACCAATAAACATCAAAGATATAGATAGATAACACTTTATTGTACACCAAAGACATAAAAGTAACAATTAAAATTACTTACGCCTAAAACGATAAAGTAAAACCAAAGTTTATACTAAATTGTGCTACTGTAAATATGAATTTAATATACTGTGGGTAGGAAGGTAGCGTGGGACTGAGTTACGCGAGACATTACGCCGCCGGTAAGCGCGTTCGATTCCCCTTCACTCACCTTTGTGCAGTAATTGGTTGGTAAACAAAATGTGACTTTGTTATCTAGGAAATAGAGTGCATGTTTTGTATAAAATTTTCTTACGATCCGCACCCGTTTTACTAAGAATATTTATTGTAGTATGTTAACTATATTTTTAATAACACATTGTTGTTGTATGCAGAGTAGAGGCGTAGTAGCTCAGTTGGGAATGGGATCACGATAATGAGGGTGCAGGTTCAAAACCCTGGTCAGTAAATTCAAAAAAAATAATACGGATTCAAAACATCGTGAGACAACCTGCATGTCCGAGATGTCACAATTAAAGGCACGCTAATCTGTAGGCCCGCGTGGTGGACTATGGCCTCAACCCCCTCGCTATGTTTATGGTATACATTTTCCGGGATTGAAAGTACCATATATGTTAATCCAGATTATAAACTATTTGAATACCAAATTTTATTTAAAACCACTCCAGCCATTCAAACAAACTTTCGCATTTATTATTTTAGTAGGATTAGTATTATTCGTTTTTCGTATTAAAATAGGTTTACCTTCCAATACAGTTTATTCAAACATGTATAGTAGGTAGGTATTATGTAGATGTGGTGTACTATTCTGGCCGCAGTCCAATTCGTGTGGGATTTAGTTCGACCACATCTCGTTATGTGGTTACAATGTCTTATTGTATTTTATGTTTGTTTGTAGTCAATATTATGTTACTAGTTTTGTGCCGCGTTTCATAATTCAGTATATGTAATTACATTGTGCTAAAAAAAGAAGACTCTGTCTCGTATATGACGTAGATTCACCCGCGTTCCAGTAAGAATACGAGGATAAAATATAGCCTATGTTATTCTCTGATAATGTGGCTTTCTATTGATGAAAGAGTTATTTAGATTTAAAATAGTTTAAGAGCCTATTTGAACAAACATAAAATTAAATTCTTCCTCTTTACAATATGACCAGACGGAGCGATTTCAACTCGACCCTTTGACTTTGCTAAAAAGCTTCCTACAAATATTATAAATGCCAACATTTTATGGATCTTTATAACTATTTCAAGACCTTCTCTATTAGAAGCCTTAAATCAAATTAGGTATAGGAGTAGCATATAGGCAATTTTTCCCCGGGAAATCTGAACATCCCCTGGGAACAAGAGTGAAACCGCGGGGCGGAAGCTAGTGCCAATATAATGTTATTTACAAGACACGTGTCCAACATTGTAGCTCGTAGTGACACGTGTCCCCGTGTGCCCATGGGCTACGATATTGCTACGTGATTGCTACGAAAATGCTACGAATAGCTACGACAGTGTTTTTTACGTTCTGATGATAGCATTATTAATTTACTAGACTAGCTACTGTTCGGCGGTTTCACCTGTGTATTTAAGGGTTTTAATATTTCCTGAGATAAAAAGCGTTTGTCTATATTTTTACTTATTTACTTTTGCCTTTTAATCAGTAAAATAAGTTTTCCAGCAATTTTTAATATCAAATAGGAAATATCTTTAACGGTATGTATTTTGACGTCTTTTCCAAATTTTGTTTATCTAAGTCAAGCGCTTTCCTAATCTTTAGACCTTCACACTTGCACACTTCACACTCAGTAATTTACCAAATTAATAACAGAATTTTGAGTTTAGAAAAGACATCTTAATATGCTGTTTCACGATTTTTTGCCTCGAGGAACGCGCAGTGGTTTAACTGTATGTATTACTTTGTATGGATTATATGTATGGAGTATGAACTTAAATATGAACAGCCATAGCCTTTTTAGTGCATTTAAAGATGGGTAGATCATTGATAAATAATTATCAAAATCAAAAAATCAAAATCTTTTTTATTCAAATAGGCCTCAATCAAGCACCTATGAATAGTCACTATTAACGCTCGGTTCTGAAAGTTGTTTTTTACTGAGATGAGCCGGCAATAAACTCAGTAATTACTCTTTTCAAAAACCAATTTAAATTTAAAACAATAGTGATTTTTTTTAAGATATTATTATTGTAACGATATCTTTTTGTTTAAAGCATCCAGAATTGCATGATAGTGTGCAGTAATATGACGTTATCGTCAACAAAGCAACGTTTGCGTACGAAATTAATTTCACCATCATGAACCGACTGAATCTGCTAGCTGTCACTCCGTTTGACGAGGCACTAAATGAAAACTTGATTGTACTGTTAATACGATGTTTTGCTATCGAATATTGCACTCTATCGAGGGTCGAAGCGAGAGTTAAATAATTGCCTATTTCCTACTTATTGCTCGGTCTTTTCATTGGTAACGTTCGAATTCCTTAAAAACATAGATAAATACTAAAAATTTTCTGAAAATATTTTTAAATTATTTGTTTTATATAAAAATGTATTTTTTTAGGAATCGCAATATTGTGCATAACATATATTTCTTTTGAATAAATCAAGCGATTGTCGACCGAAATGGTAGCTCGGAGCTTTGTTAACAAAAGAAAATAAAAAGTCAAAGATTCTAGACTTCGTTTAGACCTTTGAGAGCCCGCTCTAGAAACGTTGACTCACCTCGTTCAATGTATCCTTTGATTGCTCTGGTTTTCTCCAATAAAATATATTTGAATACAATATAAATCTACGGATTTTATTTTTCATATAAATATAAATAAAAAATAAACCTAGGGTTTACCTTTAGACCTAACCTTCACATGCGAATCTTAAACAAGTAGAGCTTGTACTATGGTATATTTTTCTTCTCTTAAAATAATATTTACTTTTTTGTTTATTCTCCGTTAATAAACCTAAAAAAACTCTAATCTATAGTAATAATACGATATAATATAGAGAAAATCCTTAATTTTTTGTTTGCATAGGCTTCGAAACTACTAGACCGATCTCAGTAACTCTTTCACCAATAGAAAGCCACATTATCTGCGAGTCACGTAAGTCTAATAGTATTCCTACATGCACGAGAACAATAGAGTAAAACCGCGCGATATAACCTAGTAATATAAAATAAAAAAGCCTTTTATTTCCTGTAATAGTTTACATTTCTTATTCTATGCATGTGTTAGTTTGTTTTATTCTAAGATATTTATTCGTACTGGGTATACATTTTCACTAACTAAACTGCATATATCTATTTATCTTTTTTTCCATACACTTATTTGCCTAGTATGATCTCAAATATGGCAGCCATGCCAGCCATCAAATATAAAGAAAGAAAAACACCACAGAAAATGCACAAAATAAAAAAATCAATCAAACGTCAATAAAAAAAACACATTTCAAATTAAAAACAAACGGCCCGCATCAATGCGTCACTCGCAGAGCGTTATTTCGTTCATCATTCATCATTCATTCGTTCATTTGAATGCCGCCCCGCGTCGGCCTGTCACGTCAAAATGTTTTCACAGCATCTAATGTTATTAAAATTATTTTCATATTTGCGTAACTGCCTCTGTGGAGAATACCTACACTCGATTCTCCCCCTCGTCTGTAAAGTGGAACACATTTGCATTATCCCGGCCGGTTCCTTATGGGGGGAGAAATTCATTTGGGGAAAATGTTCGGTTGACGCGGCAACTTTTTTTTTGTTACTTCACGCAATGAGGTTTGCTCGGAATACGCTTACCGGATTTTGGTCTATTCGAGTGTGCCGTGCCGTATTTTAAGTAGGAATGTTTTTATCTTTAGTGTGATTGGCAGGTTTTTTTTTTTTTTTTTTTTTTATTTTTTTTTTATTTATTATTTTAATTCAGACATTTGTCCATATGGGTTAGTAACAAGACTTACATACTATGTTAGTAACATCAACAGTTTTATACCTAATTAAACCTAAAACTAATTTAAAAACCTCTGTCCACCCTCTTGTGCACCCGACCCGCAGCAATGCATACGAGTCCAGTGCCATGAAAGTGGACAGTCAGGCTTCTCCCCAATTACCCTCAGGATGCTGTTAGCGCTCCCGCGTACGCGACGCATCAGGGATGCAGACCTTTTCCGCATTATAGCCTGAAAGCTGTCCGTACTAGCTTCTGCAAACATACCTGACGCGCTACAGAACCGCGGGAGCCCCATCAGCATCCTGAAAGCATTATTGTATTGAACTCGAAGAACGTTGTAGGCCCCCTGCGTATAGTTAACCCACAGACTGCACGTGTAGAAGGATTGGCAAAAAGCTTTAAAAAGAGTGATTTTAACTTCCTTCGTACATCGTGCAAATCTGCGGGCCAGCATGTTGCAGCGGACCGACAACGCTCTCCGCTCCCTTTCAATGTCACAGTCATCCTTTAAGTCTTCTGTAACTATGTGGCCGAGGTACTTAAAACGTGACACCCTATTCAAAGCACGCCCGTAAAGACACACCGGAGGAACCATTTCAGGCTTTTTCGAACCCACCTTGAACACCATGAGCTCACTTTTTTTAACATTATACAGGAGCCCATGCGCATTGGCATATTTTTCACACACCCCCAACAGATGTCGTAATGCACTGATTGAGGGACTCAGCAGCACCATATCATCCGCGTAACTAATACTGTTAATAATGTTACAGTCAACAGAGCAACCGATCCTAGTGCTGCTGAGCTCCTCAATCAACTGATTGACGTATAGGTTAAAGAGCGCTGGGGAGGTCAGGCCTCCTTGTCTCACCCCACACTCCAACCCATACCCCTCCGAGAAGGACCCCGACCATCTGACCTGGTTAATCTGGTGACCATACCAATATTTAAAAATATCCACAAGCTCATCTGGGATACTTCTTTCGCGCAATTTTGACCATAGAATGTTATAATTAACCAGGTCAAATGCCTTAGACAGGTCCAAAAAAGCGGCGTACACTGGCGTATTCCTATCAGTGTAGTACCTGACCGTGTGCTTCAGCGCCAGAATAGCAGTCTCTGTTGACAACCCTGCTCTGAATCCGAACTGCGCGTTATGCAAGTTAAGTTGCCCAGTGATTCTTTGCTCAAGCACACCGTCAAGTACCTTAGCAGTGATTGTGGCCAAAGAAATCGGTCTATAGTTATCTTTATCAGAAACATCACCAGTTTTATTCTTAACTATAGGTACAACTATTGTCCTCATGAGATCTTTAGGTAGATATGAGTGCCGCACACAAAAATTGTACAACATAGATAGAACCCTTGGGAGATGCGGACCTGCATACTGAAAATGTTCTATACTGAGGCAGTCATAACCCGGTGACTTGCCTCTTGTCATCGATTTTATAATATTTTGCACCTCTTTTGATGTAATGTAAATCGGTTCACCGGTCAGAACTGCCCCAACATCCTCCCCCCGGTTGTCAGACTGAAGCCGCGAAGCTACTTGAAAATGAGTCTTAAACATTTCCGCAATCTCCCCCGGTTCAGTCATGCCATTGACGCTCACTGGAACTACAGGTCTTGGGCTCATTTTCTGGGTTGACTTCCAGAATTTCTTAAACTGTTTCGTTTTACGAGACGTTGCTAAAATATCCATCTTAATTTGCTCCTCATTGTCTTGACAAGATTTTAATTTTTGCTTGAATACTTTTCTGGTATCCCTCATTTCCATGAAAATCCGGCCCTTTCGGGGTTTTCCTTGCCAACTCCAACTAAGAAAAGCCGCCCTGGCTTTCCCGTGAGCGTCCCTGACATGTTTGTTCCAACCAATAACTGTACGCCGCTTTTTCCCACCCTCTTTCAACGCGGAACTACCTTCAGCCGCTTCTCTAAGTGCCGTTACAATACTGGAGTACATAACATCAATAGTATATCTATGGTCTATGTTTGTGCAGAACTTATCACAACAAATACTAAGTTCTGAAGGAAAATCCACAGTTCTCAATTTTTCTGTACACAACTTATAGTAATGTTCTATTTGCGCTACGTTCCTATCGCCCCATATCGACTTATCAATCAAAGTATTACCCTGCTTTATTTTTACATCCATCGGCCTAACCATTCCCATGTTGACAAAAACGACAAGAGGAAAGTGATCTGACCAGTAAACATCATTGAAAACTTCGACTTTCTTTATTGTTTTCCATGCCGCTTCAGTCACAAGGCAATGGTCAAGCCAACGTCTACCTCCACTGACCTCACTGACAAAGGTGTACGTATCAGAGTTCAAGCCTAATTTAACGTAATCGGCACAACGCCACATTTGCTCATCACAAAAACTTAACAATTCTCGACTAAATAATTCCTCCGGGTGTGCGTTAAAATCTCCTAGCATATATACATACTCTAAGTTGGAATTTTCAACAATAGCCGCGATCTCACTTAGACAACTACAAAACTCAGTTAAGTTTTCTGCAGAATTAGTCGGCATGTACACATTAACAATTAATACAGTACGACCGGCGCACGTCGCTTTGATAGCCGCGATACGATCACTGACACACGGAATTACAGAAACAGATGTAAATACCGACTTCCTCCACAGAAACGCTACACCCCCATATGGTCTACCCCGTAATACGCCCGCCGATGTGTCCACAGCAGATTTACAGATTTTTTAAGACGCATTTTAAATCATTACTTTTTTTAATTTCGTTAGGATTTTTGTGCGTAGGGCATCAGTTTATGTATTTTATTAAAAAAAAATATTTACATAGACTCCCCTCTAAAATCATTAATAAATAAAATAAAAATAAAATAAAAATAAAAATAAAAAAGCCTTATATTCCACTAAGTTTACAGTGTTTTAGTTATAACTATATAAATAATAATTAAGTTTAAGTTTAATTAGAGGACCCCTGAGGTGAAGGCCTCCTCCAGATTTTGCCAGGTTTCTCGGTCCTTTGCTAGTTCTAGCCATTTTTTACCAGCTACAAGTGAGATTTCGTCTTCCCAACGTGCGTATGGTCTTCCGTGTTTGCGCTTCCCAAACGGACCTTTCCAAGAGGTCAGTCTTTTTGCCCACCTGTTGTTTTGCAGTCTTGCAACATGGCCCGCCCACTTCCATTTGAGTTTTTGTGCGTGAGTAAGTGCGTCAATGACTTTGGATGATGATCTTATTTTAGAGTGGCGGACTCTATACTGTTTTTTAATGTAAAATCATTAGTATATTTTAATTAAAATACGTTGCTTAGTTTAAAAGATCTAAGGGTACGGAGGGAGTTATGGCGGAGTCCGACTTTGTTTAATAATAAATATACTAATATTATAAAGAGTTTGTTTGTGTGAATGCGCTAATTTCAAGTTAGGTATATCAGTGTCGGATAGCAAAATCATCGAGGAAGGATATAAAACATCACGCTACGACCAATACGAGCGGAGCATTAATGTTGTAAAATGGAAGACGTGACGCAGACAAAGTTGCGCGGGTCAACTAGTATATAAATCTAGACATTGTTCAATAAATAGTGTTTTAATGAAAACGTTCTAGTTTACATTCCATCAAGTTTCTATCTCAGTTTTCCAACTTAAACAATGGAATAATCTAAGTCCAATTCTTCAGAGCTCTTCATTGATTAAATTTCAATTTGTTTAAGAAAGTTTTAGATACTACAAACTAAATCTGATTTAAGTATGACCAGTTTATTTAGGCTAAATTAAATTAAATAATTAAATGAAAATTTCATTCAAATAGGCCTTCACAGGTATTTATTAAACGATTCTAATGCTCGGTTTATAGGATGTAAAATGATTTAAAGTAGGTATCTATAGTATTAAAAAGTAAGATGGTTTTATGTAAAATTGTTTATTAGTTAAGAACTGAGCTCTAGGCACACACACACAACTTTTATAATTCAAACTAAAATCAACAATAAAGGGTTTTTATTTTATTTTATTTATTAATGCTCGGTTTGGAAGGTTGCTTTTGCTTAGAAGAGCCGGAAATAAAAAACTGTTTTCTGTACTATGCCCTAAACCACCTAGCTGTTGGTGAAGGCTCGTGATATTTTGATTGGCTGCGATGACAGCTGTCAAGTAAAATTCTACCTGAAAATAATGTGTTTTAAAGTCCCAGGTAAAAATAGGTATGTGTCCCAGTTTATTTATTTATTTTGGTTCACCGGCAGTTGCTACACTATTAAATACAATTATTATTAAAGTAAACTTAAACATTAACAACCATTACTTATAGGTAAACACCTGCACAAACACTTTATAAACATCTATAATACTAACACAATTAGAAAAAAATATATATTCCTATACAGTTTAGTAAAATAATTTTTCCAACATTTTAATGAGACTGAAAATTTACTTATAATTTTTTCCAAGCGAAAACAAAATGTAATAACAGAACTCGAACTGGGTCACAGACGTAAAACTATAGATAAGGAATTAATTACCGAAAATAATTACGGTTGGTGTAATAACAGTGTTTATATTAAGGTGAAATAGCACTTATATATTTAGTCAGTAGGTATATTTTGGATATGCGACATGATACTGTGTTATCAGTTTGATCGTGAAGATAAGAAATGTTTAAAAAATGCAGGTAACTTAAAAAATAATCGCTTCTTGGAGTTAGTTCCATATAAACTCATCCATATTTTTTTTTGTAAAATAAACTGGCAAAGGAATAATGCTATATACAGCCTAATTAATATTTGTCATGTTTCAAATCGGTACCTTTTGATTAAAAAAAATAGTAATATTTAGGTTAATTTCATCGTTATCATAAATTGTAGATTTAATCACATGATAGGTATACTTTATGTTTAATTTTTACTAAACATTTGTTGATTATTATTTATTAGCGACATTTTATTGGGCCTCATACCCAAAGGGACCCTAAAGCTGACAATAATGTGATCCGTAAAGCTATTTTGACGGTACTTAGGCCTCCAAAAAAGCCTAATGACGGTCATTAAAGCTTTAAAAAAATGTAAAACAACATTTAATTTGTATTTAAAATGAAACGCAACGTTTGAATACTCGTTTCTACCTACACTACTAACCAAATCATAATAGAGAAGGAAAAGCTCTAAAGAAAACCTTCACGCCGGATATTATACAAAGGTACGTGATGTCTGCCGCGGCGCGTGCTTATTTATAGGTTAGGCTCGTCCTCGTTAGATACAGACATATATGAGCTGATGATGATGAATAACCAGTCTCATACTGAACCCTTTGTCCCCAGGTGGTGGTCATGGGCAGCAGTACAACCTCGGACAAGACCATCAACACAAGCACCGACTCCGCAGCCACGGCCCTCACCTCCATCACCGGCACAGATGACTCCATGGACGCGGATCCCGACCCCCCCGAACCCCCAGCGCAGTCAGTCAGCCTCATCGACTCCGACCCTCAGAATCCACCCAGCACAGCACCCCCCCACTACCACAGAGCTCAGAACAGCTGTGACTTCGATTCCCCAGCGTACACGAAACCACAATCGGCGACAGATGTCTTAGACTCCCCCAGGCCAGGACCGGGAAGGTTCGTCTTTGACGTGCCGCTCCCTGATCCGAAGAGATCAGAGAAGAGAAACAGGACGCAGGTGAGAGAAACCAGTGGACCGTCCACGTCAATACAGATTCCTTACGACCCGAAGATGGATCCACCAAAGAGCCCAAAAGCGAATCAATCAAAATATGAGACCCATTTCAAATTTGAGCCTGAGCCAGTGAAGAGGAGAGGCAGCGAGCCGAGATTGAAGAATAAGCAGAAGGTAGAGAGGGAGTATTATAAGGATGAAGTGGCCAAGTTGAGAAGGCAGCTGGAGGGTACCGAGGTGTTCACGACGTCGAGGCGGCGGTCCTCGGCGCACCAGCATTCTGTGCCGCCGCCATCTTCTAGAAGACAGTCTACAGGTATTGTTTATTATTTATATCTATCTTAATATCTTCAGATTTTTTGATTAATAATAAGGTTGCATTTGCTCTCTGACCGGTGCAGCGGTGTATAGACGAAGTTGACGAAACCTAAGATGAGGCATGCTTGACCATATACTTATTTAATGATTATTCTAAGATTTCTAAGAGCTGCACTACGGTCTCCAGATAGATGCACATACTGTATGTATTTAAATGAACAAGAAAATACATAGTATAGCAATAAACATAGATACATAGTAAACAGAATATTCGTGAGTACAATTTTTTGCACCACAGCCACGATCAGCGGCTCGACCCTCAGGGTAGCTCTGCCATTAACCAATTTAATATTTCGTGCTATTTATTTTATTTAATAACTTCGTTTCTCCTTGAATTGTTATCGAAACTTTCAATTTACACTCGGCGTGTTCTAAATTCGGACGTCCATTGGGAATACTGATCGAAATAGTTGAGAAGTAAATTGATATTGCAAATATCCATAACCATTTTAGCCCGTCTGCGTCTTGCCAACTTCTTGATGTAGCAAACAACAATATTAGATGTTTATAGTTTACGTGAATAATTCTACAATGATTAAATGGATGTTTGTTACCCAATGAAGCTAGAACAGCTGATAGATGATAGATGAAATTTGGGCTTTGACACATAGAATATGTTATGCATTAGCACATTTTAAATGGGAAATTTGAAAATCTCCGCAAACGGGTCACGAATGTGTCTGTTTGTTCTTTATCTGGATGTTAATCTAATACATATTTAAATCTCGTGTCAACATGTTAACGAGACCCCCGAAACGGCTTCACTAATTTGTATTTTCTTTGTTTCTATTTGTTAGGTCTGACAGCAGGTCGTAAAGAATATTTACCCTTCCATTTTTTATCGCGACCTTAGTACCTATTTATGTATGAACAATATTCAAACAATTGAACTGTTCGCGTCGTTCATTAGCCCTCATTCGCACTTTCTTTTTAGTTAAGACTCATATTGATCGTGTGTAAAAAATGTCCCAGGATACAAATTCACTAAAACCCATTCATCAGCCGCCCAAGTCCACGTGACTGCAAACCCCTTGGACTCCGCGGCTACGACCATCCCAGCTGGCAGGACCACCATCGTAGTCCAGCAGCCATCCCTCTCGCTGGACTATGGAGGCTGTTCCACGATCCTCGTCCGGGAGGGGGAGGACGGCAGGAGGAAGAGCAGGGTCTGCAGCGATCACATACAGCAGCTGTTGGATGTGACCAGCCAGTTCACCTCGGAGGACCTTCACGAGTTTGATAAGAGGTTAGTGAAGTTTTTTTTTATGATTAAGTCGCTGGTGTCTGATTTTACAACCAGTGTTTTTTTTTTAATTTTTATATATAGTTGCGAAACTACTTGTTACAATTTTAGATTTGTATGCGGTGTTTCCTATATAGGATGTGTCTTTTAATATAAAATAACTTATTATGTAAGCCTATAAGGTGTTAATAGTAAGCCTAATAAATAAATAAAAGACTAGTCTTAAATCTTAATATATATATTTACTGCATTATTTATACATTTAGAAAACTTATTTATAAACTGCAATGGTATATCGATATTGACCTAGTTTTTCTTTTTACGATTTTATTGTACAGTTTGTATGCCTGGTGTTCATTTCTCGTTTCATATATTGGCCTAAATAATATATTTTCCAAACACATTAACCATTTCAACTTTCTTTCATAACTGATACACAAGAAAAACCCATCGGTGCAAACGGTGCGAACTTTTTCAGTAAAAACGCCCAAAGTTTCGCGGAAAAGCTCTATTCATTGTGTCGTTGCTTTTTGTGTTGAAAAGGGAGCTTTTATAAAGACGATAATTTGGCTTATTGTGGGACGGGCGCGTCTCACGCTCGTAACTTTTTTAATTTTATGATCTGTTATAGCATTAAATTATATTCCTAACGAAATGAGTTATCATTTACATAAGATAAGGTAGCAGTTATTAATCTATGCATTATTTGTATACTAGTTTCCACTCGGATTCACAGGGAATCTTCAATTTCCCGGGATAAAAATCAGCCTGTGTGTTTCAAGAACATATTTTAACTTTATTTTTTATTTTAAATACAAATTTAATTGCGATCCCTGCAGCCGTTGTAGCGGGAAAGAATAGCAAACATACATTCATACATTCTCGCATTTATAATATTAGTAGAAAATAAATTTCCTTATTTCTAAATTGATCAGATAATGATTCATCATTAAGTTTCAACTTTAGGTCGTATAAGAAACCTATAAAATAATACTACACTTTGTTACAAAACCTACATGCCGTTGCATGGTATAGGTATACCAGATAAAGCTTGTACTATATTCGAAGCCATATTGGGTAAAAATATAGAAACAAATTATAGTATAAAACATGTACCTATCTACTGTACTATACCGCCGTTTGAGCATTAATTAAGAAAATTACTCATTTATACGAAAAGCAATTTTTTCTGGATGGTCTGGCTTTCATGAAATTAACAGCTTAATTAAATTTACTGATCGTGATGAATTGCATTATGTTTTAATTTTATTTTCCATAGATATTCTTATTTTTGTTTCTTCCTCGCGAGATTTAATTATGAAGCTTGTTTTTATAAATTACTAACTTCCGCCTCGTGGTTTTACCCGTATAATTCCCGTTCCTAACGTACTTAGTCCCTAATATTGTAAATACGAAAGTTGGATGAATGGATGTTTATTAATCCACGGCAGAACGAGGAAATATTTAAGATGGCCCGGAAACGCGGGTAAAACCGTGGAGCGGTAACTAGCACTACATAAATGGAAAGAGCTCGAGCCTCCCCTAACAATGAGGGGGTCCAGGCCATAGTCCACCACGCGGGCCCAGTGCGGATTGGGGGACTTCACATGCCTTTGATGTGACATCTCGGGCATGCAGGTTTCCTCACGATGTTTTCCTTCACCGAAAGCCAGTGATGTGAATCCGTACGTAAGTTTTTATAAACTCAGAGGTACGGGCCAGGGATTTGAACCTGTACCCTCATGATCGTGAGTCGGTGCGTTCCCAACTATATTTCAATTAATCACATATCGAGCTTTGTGTATTTATGTTTAGTGATAGTATAGGATGTGATGGTGATATGTTGTGATAGGCCGTGATGCACATGATAGCGAGTGCGAGCGCAATAATGCGGCGAACTGAAACGATAATGGAACGATAAGAGATATAAAACGGGAGGCGTTTAGCGGCGCGCCCACCCGCGGCATGATTGATGTGCGCTCGCTTTGTCGCGGAGCCACTACAGTAGCGACTCTATATTTATTAAACGCTTAACGCTTTTTTAACCTTGTTATTTATCTACACTAATATGATAAAGAAGAAAGGAACAATAGGTATATCTTATCAAATAAATAAGTTCCTACCTAACCCTAAAAATTGTGAAATATGGATCTACATTCATTATTACGGTCATATTTTACACTTCAGTAATAGAACTAAACTGGCATCACAATGTCAATATTATGCTATTAGGTACTACATACATATATTGTGTTCTATCAAATTATTATACCTAAAGTAAACGAGATAAGCCTTCCTAGTTCATCACGCTTTATGTTATGAAAACATTATCAAAATCCGTTCCTTGGTTTACAAGTTAATTTTGAATTTCTGAATTAGATTAACCATTTAAAAATCTCCTATACTAGTTATTTAAATAATCTATTACCGCTGATCTTCTAGCCAACAATAACCATATAATTGTATTGGTTGAACGGAAAACTTGGTCGCCTCCGCGTCAGGAGCGTCAGGACCGTCAGGACCAACTCCACATTAATTATAACGTCGCAAACAAACAAACAGTTAACTGCTTCAACTTATTTACATTAAACATTTCCCATGAATTCGGTTCAAACTTTACCTGGAAGGATAGGAGACTAGTGGATTAGCCTGGGTTTACTTTGATAAAGCTGTAAGCTTGTCTTGACACATATAGCAATCCGATTTAAAACTAAGCAGAGCATTTATTATGGTAACCAGATAACTGAAATACTTACATATACTACCTACTTTTAAATACACACATACTTATATGGATATTTACATCCTTAGACATAACAGACATATTAAATCAAAAAAATGTTTCCCCTGCCTCAAAATGGAACCCGCAACCGGCGGAATGAATCTTTATCTTCAACACTTTTACCGAGATGGGCTGACAATAAACTCGGTTACACTTTTCAAAACATGTTTTTCACAATTTCTTTTACAATAATGTTTACGAAAATACTAGTGGCTCCCTGCGGTTCCAGGTTACCGGGATATCTTCAATTTTCCCGGCATAAAAAGTAGCCTATGTCCTTTCTCAGGCTCTAGACTATCTGTGTTCCAAATTTCATTTAAATCGGACAGAGTTACTTTCCCATTTATAATATAGATAGTAGAAATATAGCTCATAGTATGAATGCTGTAAAAGGATATCGTGTTTCGACACAGAGAACACAGTGTAGGCCGGGTGTACAAATAGCTTTCAACCTAAATGGATTTTGGGGACAAATCAGCTTTGTTATCGCGTAGATGGAATACCATCGGAAAACATTTCAACGAAATTATAATATAGAATTACCTACATATCTGTCTATCTATCATTTGGATAAGTTTGCTTGGCATGCGTTAGCGACAAACATTTGTGTACGTGAATATCCTGGCACATTTTTCACACACGGCCAATCTGATTTCAAACTAAGCAGAGCTTATGTTATGGTAACCAGATAGCTGATATACTACATATACTATTATTAATTACATACTCATATAGATAAAAACGTGCGTGAATATGTCTGTTTGTTTTTTTAAGATGAATCTTGAATAAATGAATGCTGTCAATTTATGAAATTTATCATTTATTTTTTAATCTCTTACCCAAAATTTTTTGCACATTCAGTACCGTCTTCCATGAACATATTCGTATTCGGCAGATGAAAACATAAACATTTCCAATGCAAATTGGCAGCAAAATATAAATCAATGTTTTTGTAGAGCTGTGTTATTAGACATTACATCACACACACATCGCCGTCTGTACGTCATCTAGTAACGTATAGTATCGCGTGACGTGCCGACAGTTGACATGTGCCGCGAAGCACAAAAGAGGCACAATTAATAACCAGCACTATTCATATCCCCTTTTTTGTCCATTCGCTTTTACCGTCTGTAATTATCCTTTGACTGTGAATTCATTGTTGTTGAAAAAAACTAGCGATTTTGATACTTCTGTCGCGCATTTTTATTCGTTGTTCCCATTCCCTTAGGAATACGGAGTGAAAAAATACCCTAAATAATGTAGCCTTCTATTGGTGATCATTATTCCGATCTCCTCTTTCGCGCGATTTGCACTCCATTAATACTAGAAATAAGCATAAACTTGTAACATCTGCTTATAGATTACAGAAAGTGCAAGGATCATTTTTAGGACTTGGTTTTATAACAAAATCCCCACAAATATTTTAGATTTGCCTATGAATAAATTTAAGGAACGAGTTAAGTCAGCTTTGGTACAGAAGGCTTATTATAGTATAAACGATTATATTAATGATGGCGAGGCATGGGTATAGCGCTCGTTCTATCAGGACTAATATAGGGACAAGATAATAGGTCACTTTTGACATTTCATCAAAATTCAACAACGTAACCTTGTAACGGCGGGCATAAAATAAGAACTGCACAATTGCTTAACTTTTTTCAATTACGTTTACATATTTATTGTAATAATGACCGATACGAGTAATTTTACGATTTGCTTTCACTAATAAACCATTCTAAACATAATAAACAATTTCTGATCTAAAGAACTGAACGTCGTTACAATGTTGCGTCAGTCAACCCTTTTTCTTTTTAAACACTAGGGATGTTACTCTAAAAATCGAAAGCTGATAGGATTGTAAGTTGAATCGAATGCAATGATTACTTGTGAAGAAAAATCACCATAAATTTATAACCATATATTATTGAAAATGAATTAATAATATCTCTGAGTGCTGACAGCAGTGATGAAGATAGCAGTTCCGATAGTTCAAGTGAATAAAAGCAATTTTTTTGTTAAATTACGTAGGTACTTGTCTTATTTTGCTCCTTTAATTTATGAAAGAAAAATAATAATGGGACAGGGATTCGCATGATCATTTTTAAAATTCACATATGTTTCAAGTCTGTATCGATTCATTCGATTCATTCATTTAATCGATGTTTTTAAGCAGGTCACCTCACTATGAATATAAAACTGACATCTGTCAAAAGTGACCTATTATCTTGTCCCTATTTTAATATTATTATTGTTAAAGAAATTGTTAAAACTTGTTTTAAAAAGAGTAATTGCTGAGTTTATTGCCGGCTCTTCTCAGCAAAACCAACCTTCCGAACCGAGCATTAGAGTCGACGTTTCATAAGTGCCTGTGAAGGCCTATTTGAATGAATAAATTTATTTCATTTCATTTTACAGTCACACATTTGACAGCCCGATTGGCTTTGTGGTTATTGACCCTGACTCTCAAGCCGCCGGTAGTGAGTTCGAATACCACCCAGGACAAACATTTGTATGCATGAATTTGTCTGTTCTGTGTCTGGATGTAAATATCCGTATAAGTAGGTATGTATTTAAAAGTAGTTGTAGCGCCACATAGTTTATGTAGTATATCAGCTATCTGGTTACCATATCACAAGCTCTGCTTAGTTTGGAATCAGATTGGCCGTGTGTGAAAAATGTCCCAGGATATTTATTTAAAAATACACAACCATTTTAAATACCCTTTCATGACAAACGATCCTCCATCAAAATTTAATGCCCTGTGACAATGATACGGGAAAAATTACAAAACGATACAGAACCTAATAGACCATTGTGTGACCATCCTTTTGTTTGTCTGTTTATATTGTATACTAGCTGTGCCCGGGACTTTGTCCGCGTGAAATAGTGACTTTGTATCAACATTATCATTTATGAAACGTGACATTTATATATCTATACTAATATTATAAAGAGGAAAGATTTGTTTGTTAATAACGAATAGGCTCCGAAACTACCGGACCGATTTGCAATATTCTTTCACCAATAGAAAGCCACGTTATTCATAAATAACGTAGTTTCATCCCCGTATTCTTAAGGGAACGGGAACTACGCGGGTAAAACCGCGCAATGGCAGCTAGTTTATAATAATTATATTTATTTATTTTAATCACAAATGTTATTTAATAATTAGATGGAACAGAAATAATACAGTTTCCAGATATTCATTCCTTTGGTAGTCCTAACTAGGATATTGCATGTATTTGAATGTTTATTTAATAATGAAACAGACACTAAATTTATTCTGAAGGTTACCACAATCTATTAGTTAAAACGACATCTAAACTTCTGAGATTAACGTGCATAAATGCGCAGACAAAAATTCTAACCATCATTGTTTTGGATGTCATTTGCGTTGATAAAGGACCCAATAATATTTTTTCTCATATATCCTCTATGTACAGACAGCGATTCGTATCATTTTTATTATATATATATCACACATTGTTCTCGCAAATAAATAGCTCATGTAATTCTGAAGGTACAAAGCGGACTGATGAAACGACATTTTGTTCTCTTATTAAAATGTTTTGTTTAACACGATGGTTAGAATTTAGATATTTATCTGGATATGTCATTATTTATTTATTATCTACATCTACACATATATTATAAAGAGGAAAGATTTGTATTTTTGTATGTAACGAAGAAACTCAAAAAGTACTGGACCGATTTTAATAATTCTTTTTTCATTAGAAAGCTACATTATCACTGAGTAACATAGGCTATATTTCATCCCTGTATTCCCACGGGAACGGCAACTACGCGGGTAAAGCCGCGCGGAGGCAGCTAGTGTATTATATTGTAAATGCGAAAGTAATCTGTCTGTCGGTCTATCTGTCTGTCTCGCTTTCATGCCATAACTACAGATTAGATTTAAATGAAATTTGGTACATAGACAGTCTAGAGCCTGAGAAAGGATATAGGCTACTTTTCTATACTAATATTATAAAGAGGAAAGATTTGTTTGTTTGTTTGTTTGTTTGTTTGTTTGTAATGAATAGGCTCCGAAACTACTGGACCGATTTCAAAAATTCTTTCACATTTGGAAAGCTACATTATCCCCGAGTAACATAGGCTATATTTTATCCCTGTATTCCCACGGGAACGGGAACTACGCGGGTAAAACCGCGGGGAGGCAGCTAGTTATTAATAAAATGGAAGATCTGTGTACTAGACTATCTGTGAACCAAATTTCATTTAAATCGGTTCAGTAGTTTTAGCGTGAAAGCAAGACAGATAGAGTTACTTTCGCAATTTTAATATTAGAATGGATACATGTATAATATGTTAGAGAAACACTGTTAATTTTGGAGGTTTCTAATGTGATGTATAAGCATTGCACCCGTGCGAAACTGGGGCGGGTCGCTAGTATATAATCCCTTGTGTTTTAAGTATAATAGAGATTATTCAGTGACAAGCGACGCCCGCGCCGGCGCCGCTCCGTTGTCACACAAACAAGCCGGTAATCCGGACATATTGCGATCCTGTACAGTTATAACCACTCTTCATTAATAGAGACTTGTTTCCGTCGCTTGGTTTTACCCGAGTGTAGCATGTGTGTTATTACAAAACATATTCTAACTCTGTGCCAAATTTCAAGCAGATCCCTTCAGCCGTTTAGGCGTGTAAGAGTAACAAACGTACATCTATGCTTTCCCATTTATAATATTACTAGCGACCCGCCCCGGCTTCGCACGGGTGCAATGCTTATACATCACATTAGAAACCTCCAAAATTATCAGTGTTTCTCTAAAATATTATGCATGTATTCTATATAAAAACCTACCTCTTGAATTACTCTATCTATTAAAAAAATCGCATCAAAATCCGTTGCGTAGTTTTAAAGATTTAAGAAGACAGGGACAGACAGCGGAAAGCGACTTTGTTTTATATAATATGTAGTGAGGATATAATATAAATATGTTTCTATACGTCTAGTCAAATTATTTGAGCGACTGTACCTCCACTGTAAGCGTCAAAGCCTTTGCATTACGTCGGATAATTATGTAGCAGTAGATCGTTGGAGATTAACTGTAATCGCCCTAATTGCGTGTGAATTAAGTCCAAAATGGCCTGTTATGTTTATTTTATTAATGAAAATGAATTAGTGTTTTTGTTGTATCAACTGCGGAGTCATCAATTGCTGAGTTTGTTATTAAGGCTCGTTAATGAGGTACCTTTTTAACCGACATCAAAATGTCTAAAATAATCTTTTGAATTTGAAATATAATAAGAAAATACAGTCTACGTAGTGGTATAAGAATTTGTACATCAAATAAATAGCTTAGGTTTCACTCGTGTTCCCGGGGATCTTCAATTTTCCCGCGATAAAAAGTAGCCTCTGTGTTATTTCAAAACATATTCTAACTCTGTGCCAAATTTAATCACGATCCCTTCAGCCGGTCTGGCACGAAAGAGTAACAAACATACATCCATACATACATACATCCATACATACATTCTTACTAAGTAAGTCTAAGTCTCGCGTGTATAATATTAGTAGGATAATTATGAATCTATGAACCTAAGTACATACATATTTATAGATCCTGCTTATTGTTTTTATTTTAGAGATTAAAAATAAGATGAAAAAACGAAACCGCATTTTTTTTACGGTCGACCGGCATTTTTTATTTCGTAACTTAATTCCCAAAACCGAATTTACCTCAAATTAAACGCAAATCTCATTAAAAAATTTTGAAGGTTATTGACCCCACCCCGGGCCTTCCACAAACCTTTTTTTGGCATTCGTTGACCGTGACACAAAATAAAAATAATGTTATGTTACGACTCCGAAATAGGCGATTTCATAAGCGTAAGCGATGGTGCTCATTGAGTAAATTAAAATATATTATCGAAGTGTTTGATTGAAGAATATGGGCATAGCATTAATATTTTTTGTGTAAAAACGTTAATTAATATTGTTTCTACACCAATGAAATTCTTTCACCATAATAGTTTATATCATTTGATTTCGTTTAGTCTTCTTCCTTTTGGCCCATATCTTCTTTATATATAAAACAAAGTCCCCGCCGCCTCTGTTTGTCTGTCTGAACGCGATGAACACAAAAACTACTGAACAGATTTAAATGCGGTTTTCACCGAATTCCGGAGTATTTTATGGGGAAGGTTTTTATGTCAATTTGTCAGTTTATCAATTTGGACCAGATAGCTGGCACTGGTGGGCAGAACGAAGTCTGCCGGGTCCGCTAGTATTATATAATTTTAACTATCTTTAGCACAAAATTTTAGTAAATTTATATCGCTACTTTAATAGCCCCATCCTGTGCCACTTTTCAACTTGTTTTGACTAAAAACGATCTGCGCGGGCGCATACCGATGGGGTTTGGGCATTTTGCCACACCTTAATCATAATTGAAGGATATTATTTTTATGGATCGTGGGTCCCTTTTCTTAATTATTATTGAAGAAGGCTCGAGCAAAGCTTGGTGGGTCGTGGGTCCCTCCTTTAAACAGAGGTCTGTGGTCGTGGGTTCGAATACCACACGATAAACATTTGCATACATGAAAATGTATGATTGATCTGTGACTCGATGTATTATTTGTCATGAGCAACTTATATAATAGTATTTTATTTTAAATTATGAAAATGTAATCAATGTTGGCATCTTTTTTTTAATTAAATTTGGTATAACAAATTACTTTTTATTATCATAGGTTTACTAACTCGTACTTACTGGGTTACTAGCTTCCGCCCCGCGGTTTCACCCGCCTTGTTCACGTTGAAATACAGCGATTAAATTAATATGCCATAAGTTACTTCGTGATTATGTAGAATTTTTAATATAGTTTTTCTTTTTTTAGACTTGAGAGCGTAACAAATAAACTCATAAATCATATTAGTGCTGATGTTATTTACAATTCAAATCATGTCAGTTATTAAAAAGAAATTTAAAACTAGATTAAATATAATATTATTATATTCAATCAGCCATTTAAAATCCGGCTTCATGGTACCTGCCTCTGACCTTAGGCTTTGGGTAGCACTTTAAAAAAAACTGATATCAAAACTTACGGTTTGACCAAAAATTTTCTCAATGCCAAACACAAATTTCGAGGGCAGCTTTCACTATGTTTTAACTGCAAATTTCATTGTAACTGCACTAGTACATATTCTGCGAACGTTGCATTTATTTTAAAGGTCACAAGAAATAAAAATAATACCAAAACTTTTTTTAACTATATTTAAACAGATACTCTTTGATCTTTGGGAATATTAGTTTCGCCGTGAACTGGCTATAGTTCATATCCAGGTGGTTCCATAGAGAGTTCTTCACGAATACCACGTCTAGCACTAACGGTAACTGAGTTAACATCCATTCTACATCCACAACATCCACTAAACCATCGTTTTTACTGTAAATTGTCACCACGGGAACTGTCACAGCACTGAAGTTGTATTTAGGAGGGGTGGCACTGCCGTACAGCTGGATATTCTCCTCCCTACCATAGTCGAACTTCTGGAAATGCTCAGTTTCCATGCTCTGTCCATACCTCGCCATGTTATGCACTGATGTTCCAGCAGGAAAGTGGCCAAATAGGGACCTCATCGTCTTATTTGTGATAGATCCAGGGTGATAGGAGCCAGCGCCTGCTAACATGTTTATAAGTCCTTCACAGGTCTTCAATGTATTGCTTGTTATATGACAGAAGAACTCCAACAGCTCATGGATGAGATCACCCTTTGATAATACTTCGTATATCCCCGAGTTGGCCAGTGTCTTCTCCATAATCCTCATGGCGATACATGTAAGTCTGAATATTCTGGATTTGCAGTAGGTGTGTCTCGTTGCAGGCGCCAGGGCGATCATCACACTCACTTTATCACAGTAATGTGGCAACTCCGAGCACATCACAAAAAACGTCCCAGAACCTTGAGAGAAACCTATATAGTTCAGCTTCTCCGATCCTGTTTGCTGCAGCACATAATCGATCATAGCTGGCACGTCGTAGAGTCCAATTTCGTCTACACAGAACTTCCAGTAGGCTGGGTCCTTGTCGGGGTCGAGGGTGGTGTGCGCCCTGGAGTAGTAGTTCCCCCTGGTGTTGCCGACCCACAGGTCGTGGCACTCGTCTGATATCAGGTACGCCAGCCCCGCGCTGGGGCCAGAGTCCACCCAGCAATCGGAGCTCTGGAGTAGTCCATGCATCAACAAGACTGGGGTAGACCTCTGTCGCTCTGTCTCCCTTCCACAATCTCTCCCTCTCACCCTGAACAATGTTAATACGTATCCATCTTTAGTGACCACTTTGTGCTCTTCTGAAGGGTATCCATACTTGGCAGTCAGCTCGGTGAAGTTAAACAAGGAGTTTTGGGGGTATCCCAAATACCGTTTGGTGTCCATCTTCACCTCCAGTGGGGAAAGTTTTACAGCGCATCCTAATATCGCGAGGAATGATAAGAATATTATGTTGTAAGTGTATTTTTTCGAAAACATGGCGCACGTTACTGTTACAAGTGGACACTGTCTTATAAAGATTTGAGGCACCTTGCTTGGATCTCAGTGCTTGGCAATAAGGATGGGAATCGCATATCCGAAAATATACCGCAGCATCGTCATTTTGTTTAATGATTTTCATTATTATGGTTGATATTCAGGTACATTAATTTGCTATACATGTTTTAAAATCGAGTTACTAATTAATATAATGTTATTCATTTTGTTATAACGCCAGGGCGCTAGTTATTGTTTGACTGGTTTCTATTCTCACATAAAACAAACATTTGTGTTCAGGAACATCTGTGTTCAATGATACATTTCAAATTAGTATATTTCGAATGCTAGCTTTCGTCCTGCGGTTTCACCCGCATTCCCTAAGGACCTTTGACTTACCAGGAATAAAATGTAGCTTAGGTATGTGTTCCCAGAAAATTAACTCTGTGTCCAATTTACATACATACTTTGTCACAAACTTTTGCATTCACAATATTAGTAGGATTTATCTAATATATAAAATTCTCGTGTCACAGTTTTCGTTGCCATACTCCTCCGAAACGGCTTTACCGATTTTTATGAAATTTTGTGTGCATATTCAGTAGGTCTGAGAATCGGACAACATCTATTTTTCATTCCCCTAAGTGATCACGGGAACGGGACCGGGAACTACGCGGGTGAAACCGCGGGGCGGCAGCTAGTTTATCTA
Source organism: Thyatira batis (assembly GCA_905147785.2). Classification (NCBI taxonomy): domain Eukaryota; kingdom Metazoa; phylum Arthropoda; class Insecta; order Lepidoptera; family Drepanidae; genus Thyatira; species Thyatira batis. The sequence continues at coordinate 7,327,542 of LR990509.1, read as the reverse complement.
TAAAGTAATCATAGAGATTGCTTACTTTAGAGTCATATTGAACGATTATTATACTAGAATGAGATTTAATATGTCACTTTGCAGTTGTGCGTATTCAGTAAACATTCGTATATATCCGCGAGAAAAACACGTGTCGCATCACTAAAACCGGTATTTTTTTTTTATTTATCCTCCTGTATGTTTCTGCGGTCCGAACAACAGCATTATTTATAAATAAGTTCAAAGCCAACGGTTATTGTTCTTACTGATTTATTTAATAAATTTAAATATACATTATTAGTTCTCCCTATATAATAATTTTATTATTGTTGGTAGCAGTTTTTTTTTAAGTGACTTTACGTTGTTTTTTTTCTTTTTTGTTTTTTATTCGCATAGTTATGGTCACTAATTGCATAAGACCTTGTTACATTGAACAGGCTTTTTTTAAGAATATAATAAATAAATGATCCAGTACCGCGAATAGATAATAAAATATATTTTTATTTATTTATATAAAACACAGCCGATGGCATTCAACAAGAGTCAATTAAAAATATTTTCTTGATTATTTTTCAGAAATGTTGCATGTAACTATGAAGTACTGAAATTGTTTTTCTTAGTAAAAAATATGTGTCGAAGATTTTATTTTTCTCTATTACCTACATTTAAGTAGCGTTCGTAAATATTATGTAATTGTAAAAATATGTAAATAGCATTCATTTAAATATGTTTTTTTGCAATATTGTATTGTTTTCGTTTTTAACCTACTTTTTCCGGGTAACTATGGTAACGACAATATAAGAGAAAACCACACATTTTGTCTGCGGCATACATGTTATGTACGCGACGCTGTCAAAATCTGTAGGACATCCACAGAGGACATTGACCGCCGAGTAAATGAAGCATTATGGGTCCGTTTTTTTTTACTGTGAACCGAATTGCATACAATTTTGGAATTAGGTTCATCTTACCCTTAACTTCAAAAGTGAAAATGATTTGAACTCCGCAACCACCCTGGGTGTGGTTGCCACCCCTTCTCGGGGGTGAATTTCTTTTTTTTCAAAATTGCCTCGGATATCAATAGAAGGCCTAATTTTAAGCAAAAATCATATATAAAGCTTTTCAAAAAATCCAATACTTTTCAAGTTATTGGCTATTGAAAATTTGCAATTTTTTCACGGTTTTCATCGGTTTTTTGCAAATATCTCCAAAAATATACGTTTATCGAAAATTTCATCAAGAACAAAGTTGTCCCAGGTAAAACAATGAACAATTTGGTATTTTATAAAGTATTCTACGTGCAATATTAAGCTAGATATTAAAGATCAAAGCCGTGTTTTATTTTATCTGAAATTTAATCGATGTGGTCAATGCCATCTAGTGGCGAGCAGATGCATTTTATGCATTTTAATACAAAGGGGTTTTGTAGTGCATAAAATAAGCTTTAAAATAAGCACTATTCAAAGTATTTTGCACGTAAAATAAGTGAGCTGTATTGCAAATAAGGGGAGCATCTAATGTTTTTTCTTTTAAATCAATGGGTTTCATAAGTGCCATTTCCACCATAATTAAAATTAATCGTATTCCGCCTAGAATTAACTTTATTATGAAGAGTTTGATGGATAGTATCAGTTTGGCTGCTTCAGGACACATATTTTTTAAAAAATTCATGATTATATAAAAAACAAACTTTCAAATATTTATAAAATTCCACCCTATTTTTCATAATATCTCAAAAAGGACGACAGATACGTATAAAAGTGTGGAAATAAAAAAATTGATAATTTTCTGACAAACAATTTGGATGTTTTGGTTTTTCTGTGAAACAAAAATTGACGGAGTTATGATTGTTTAAAGAGCGCGTGGCAGCGGAATCAGAGCCTCTCTTAAGCCCTTTAACCCTTCACCGTTTCAGAAAAAGGTTTTTTACTATATATTGCAATAAAGGATGTTGTAGCTCTTTTAATTACCTTTACAATGGTGTTTTATACCTTGTGATAGCATGAAAATTGAAGGAGTTATGGTCCAAAAACTTAACATATTTTTATCTACTTAGTAACTGAAAATTTCGGAGTGCGAATATTTGGAGCAATGTGAAAGTACGCAGTATAATAGAGACCCACAACTATTGTAATGTGTATATACCTATGCTACTAGAAATGTATGAAATCAAGGAATTGAATACAAATCCTAGGAAATGTGTACAGTTCCGATACTATTTAGGAACTGTGTACAATATTGTTTGAAAAACTATTTAATGCATAGATGTCCTAGGAAATGTAAAATTTCCTCGGAATTATATGGAATACCTGCTGGTCCACCGGCAATATGTAAAATAACTATATTTGGGCGTAGTAATCAATGTTATGTTAGGACAGTAAGTCTTTGTCACTTTTTTTGTGTTCATTTCAGAACATTTAGACGTTCGAGGCTTAAGGGTGGCCCAAGGGCCACCCCCGCCGCACCCTAACCTATATTAATAATATATTATGGCGATAATACACAAATATTATCGCCATAATATATTTATATGGTATATATTTATACCATACTATGACACATTTGCAAGGGTTGTAAGATTTTCAAGGGGTTGAAAATGATTTTAATATGGGGTAATTATGTAAGAAAATACTTTACAATTTCACCATTTGCTATTAGACATGTTTTCTAGCGATAAAATGGCTCAATGTAATTTTTTCCATTAAGGGATGGTTTACACCCCTTAAAAATAATAGGCAGAGTTCAGATCATTTTCACTTTTAAAGTTAAGGGTAAGATGAGCCTAATTCCAAAAAGTTCATGCAAATCGGTTCACAGTAAAAAAATTCGGAGGTAAGACCGTATTTTTCGCTTCGTTTACTCCACTATATGCTAATTGCTAAAAACGCAGCCAATAGACATATATTATATTATATTTTTATATCTATATGATATCGAATGTGGCAGAATGTTGTCCCAAATAGTAGAATATGGAGTGAAAATTTTTAGCTTTTTAAGTCTATTTAAAAAAAAATTATTCAGCATTAATTTAATCTTATATTACTTATAACCTTTCATTTTTTTAGATTTATTCAAAAAAGGATTTGATTAAAATATAAATGCCAATATTTCATAAGTCTTTTAAATGCAGTTCTATTATCAATAGTAGTTTTCTACAGGCTAGTTAGCATTCTGGTAAGTGGAGATGACTTCCAAACCATGACCGGTGCGGTCATGGTTTCGAACCCCATACAAAAAAATAACATTTGTAAGCACGGATTTCTTGTTTGTTCTGTGTCTAAAACGCTGGACGTAAATATATATTTAAGAAGTAAATCAGCTAACAGGTTGCAATTTAGAATAAATTTGGCCATGTGTGAAAAATGTCCCAGGATATTTATAAAACTGTTTGTCTAGATACGGCAGCCCCCACCACTCCCGCTCGCAGTCTGTAAAGGCCGGCCGGTCGCGGACGGGTGAGAGGCAGCTCCTGGGGCTGCCCCAGCAGCGCGCCAGGGTCGCCTCCATGCCCAACACGGGCGTCGAGGAAGAGTACTACAGACTGAGGCATTTTAGTATCACTGGTATGTAGTCATGATTGACACCCAATTTTAATAGATGTTTTTTTTAAATTAGGTTTCAACCTGTGGTTTCAGGAGATGTAAAATTTTCCCGGGATAAAATAATTTTAGTATCACTGGTATATAGTACTTACATCATGATGGACAACCAATTTTAATAGACTTTTTAAATCTAGGTTTCAACCTGTGTTTTCAGGGGATGTTAAATTTTCCCGGGATAAAGAGTAGTATATCCTTTTACAGACACTTTTGTAACAAATTTCTTCGTATTTATAATAATAGTAGGATGGTTTAAATACTTGATTGATGAATTTAAATTCCGTCTCAGTTTTTCCAAAAACTGTAATTGATCTCATTAGTATAGGTATATATTTTTCTGATGATTAAAGATACTGTAAATAATAAGTTTACGTCGTGTATATTTTTTAGTAACATAATTTATGTAGACATTATGTAAATTTTTCTGATTATTATTCATAAAATATAACTAGTTTTTCGTGATTATGATGTATGCTTTTTAAATGGACTCAATCGATAGATCGATAAAGCTAAAGAGATTGTTTGTTTGAACCCTATAATCATAGTAACTACTGTCTCGACTATTGCTTATATAATATCACGCTAGGACCGATAGGAACAAAGCATCAATGAAAAATAGTACAAAAACGGGTCACATAGTAAATTATTAAACTCAGTAATTACTATAAAAGCCCGGTTGGCTATGTGGTTAGTGACGCTGACTTTCAAGCCGCGGGTCGTGGGTTCGAATCCCACCCAGGACAAACATTTGTATGCATGTATATGTCTGTTTGTTTTGTCTGGATGTAAATATCTATATAAGTATGTATTAAAAAAAAGTAGTATATTAGCTATCTGGTTACCATATCACAAGCTCTGCTTAGTTTGGAATCAGATTGGCCGTGTGTGAAAAATGTCCCAGGATATTTATTTATTTAATTTACTGAACACACCACGCTACGACACCAAGTAAATTATTTAGCGAAGCAATGCTATAAAATTAAGTAAAGTAATAATGTATGCTCCTCAGGTAAAGGCGTGGTGAACAGAGGGGACTCTCTGAGGTCACGCCGCTCCCGCTCGAACACCTCGGTGGCTTCCAGCGCATCCAGCACCGAAGCCGCCACCAGGGCATCTGCACCCTGCTCCCTGGCCTCATCCAGGTACTTCACCAGGAACCACCTGATAGACGTTTTAGCTTACCAGGGCATACATTTTGTCAATTAGATTTATAAGATAGCTTTAAAAAAAATTTTTTTTTTATTAATTACCTAATTACTTAAAGTAAACTTATTCAATCAATGATAATCTATACTAATATTATAAAGAGGAAAGATTTGTTTGTTTGTTTGTTTGTTTGTTTGTTTGTTTGTTTGTAATGAATAGGCTCCGAAACTACTGGACCGATTTCAAAAATTCTTTCACCTTTGGAAAGCTACATTATCCCCGAGTAACATAGGCTATATTTTATCCCTGTATTCCCACGGGAACGGGAACTACGCGGGTAAAACCGCGGGGAGGCAGCTAGTGTTAAATAAATACCAGCCAAGTACGAGTCGAACTCTTGCACAAAGGGTTCCGAACTATGTATTTATCGCCGTTATTAGTATCGAGCAAGAAACGGAAAAACTAGTTTGTTGTATGGCCTCCCTTAAATATTTATTTTGTTTTATTTTTAGTATTTCTTATTATAGCGGCAATAGAAATACATCATCTGTGACAATTTCAACTGTCTACCTATCACCGTTTTTGAGATACAGCCTGGTGACAGACGGACGGACAGCGAAGTCTTTACCCTTTGGGTGTGGAACCCTAAAGGCTAAAAGCTATTCTTGTTTAATGAATTGAATACCTAAAGAAGTAACGCTTCAGGAAATGAATCTTCAGCGTCAGTCATAATATCACGTAATTAATTAGTAATGTGTCTATCAGTTAATTGTTTGTTGACTTAGCGTGTTGGTAATTCGCTTAACAACTGTGTTTAGTACAAATTAGAGTTTATCCAGTCCTCTCTAAAATAATAGAGGGGTATATAACATGTAATTCTATTCTATGAATCTCACTTTAAACTATTACTACTTAGATGACTCGCTCAACATCGTTTACGTCACAAATGAAATATTCCGTTTTTGCAATACTTTGTTTCTCCGCACCTATAGATCGTAGGTGTTAGATAGACTGTACCTTACCATCTTAATTAGATTTATATCATTTGCTTTAAATAATATTGAAAGATAATAACCCAATTAGATTATACGTACATACTACATATATGGTTTAGCCTAGGCAACACAGGTTTTGCATACCTATAGCAGACACCAGTCCCTATAATATTATTGTTAGATTAGATACGACAAGTGAAACTGTAATACTTAGTCTTATAAACAATATATGTTTAGTTTGTAAGCCTACAAATCTATACTATAATAATAATATTATAAAGAGGAAAGATTTGTTTGTTTGTTTGTTTGTTTGTTTGTATGTAATGAATAGGCTCCGAAACTACTGGACCGATTTCAAAAATTCTTTCACCTTTGGAAAGCTACATTATCCCCGAGTAACATAGGCTATATTTTATCCCTGTATTCCCACGGGAACGGGAACTACGCGGGTAAAACCGCGGGGAGGCAGCTAGTAAATAATAAATAAACAAGCGATTATATTTGTTACCCACGGAAGAGCGTCCTATCACAGGTATCTCATACTTAAAGGGAGGTTTCAAATACTAAAATGTTCGAGATATGATAACGGATCACAAAGTTCCGTGTAACCTTTTTGAATAGTGCCTAAGCAGGGTCGGGACAACATGTGTTTTTCTTCCATTCCTCTCTGTCAGCCGTCATTTCATTCCATGCCATCTATAAAGCCTGATTATAAAGCTGTGTATGTATTTTGGTATGATAATAAATGATTTGATTTTTTGATCTCTTCACCTCCAGGGACTCGTCAGCCGGCCTCAGCTCGTACCGCGTGCTGGTGGTGGGCGCGGCGGGCGTGGGCAAGTCCAGCCTCGTCGGCCAGTTCATGACTTCAGAGTACCTCCACGCGTATGACACCAGCATAGGTATGTACACCTACTTTATATAAGTTGTCTATTTTGGAAAGATTTATTCATTATATGTATTGTAAATGGGAGGGAAATTTTACGTACGAAAGTTTAGGTAGTTTATTACTAAGAAAATTTCGGTCATGTTTAAAAGAAAATGAGCTTTAAGAATTGTTGAAAAGCTTTTATTTGTTTTTTTTTTTACTAGTAAGACTAACAGCTGACAACAAAAGTAATAATAATATATGTAAACCATTAATAAAAATCCTTACCAATAAAAACAGAAAATATTAAACTAGGATTTTTTTATATAGTAGGTAATACCTACCTGTTTAAAAAAAAATCATAGATTTATCAACACGTAACTTGGCTAACCAACCAGTTCTAAGTTCGACCGACTACCAAACCCAGTAACTTCAGCACCTTTGCCTATCATAAGTGACTTTTATAGAATTAATGCCTTTAAATTGTATAACAATTCCCTTGATCATTGTTGATGTCCAACGCAGTGTTCTCTGTGTCGGTAGATGACGAGTCCGGCGACCGCTCCGTGTGCGTGCTGCTCGCCGGCGAGGAGTCGGAGATCACCTTCCTCGACTCGCCTCCTGACTCCACCATCGTGAGTATACTTAGCATCAGACGTAGAATATCCTAGGACGTTTTTAACTTAAGACTAATTAGATTTGCTTGTAGATTGACTAGATCTGATATAGGTACTTCTTTAAAGACACATTTATGATACAGATTAAATAGAAATGTTCAGGTACATAAATGTTTGTACTAATTAAGAATCGAACCCATAACTGACTTGACTTATAAGTCAAGTTCTCTAACCGTTAAGTCAAGAAAATCATTACTTTTTGATTATTTCTTTATCATTATTTAAACTTATAGGGGAGCGTTAAGTAAGGTTTGCTATGCATCTGGAAATAGTCAGCTTTTTGGTTAGAATCCGGACAAATCGGATGGTATCGTGTCTGTCTGTTTTTTGTTAGCCTTATTTATTTATTCGGTTTACCAACAGATTACACACAAACATTTTCATAATTCGAGTCTTTTTGAATTTGAAAAGTATCTTGTTACATTATGACTATACGATGGGATGAAAGTGACAAAGACAAAAATTTGAGTGTCCGGTTATTTACCAAAGTGTCCGGCTAAGCCCTGCAGTCTGTCCGGCTGGCGACCCTACCTATACGTGTACGATTACGTCTTAGGGGTCAATAAAAATTGTGTCCGGCATTTTGACCTGTAGATATACGTGTTACGGGCAAAATTGCGGACAATGTCGTGTCCAACTTCTTTACCTAAACATCTGTCTAAGCCCTGCTGTCTGTCCGTCTGTGTATAGAGCGAGGGTTGCGCCCACGGGTACTGCGTGGTGTACTCCACGGCTGAACGCGGCAGCTTCCAGGAGGCGGAGCGGCGGCTGCAGGCGCTGTGGGGCGCCGGCCTCACCGCGCGCCGCGCCGTCATCCTCGTCGGGAACAAGGCAGACCTGGCCAGGTCGAGGGCCGTCGCTACTGACGGTTGGTATACATACACACACATATATAGGTGGAGTGCTAAAATACAGGCCTAGGCTTAGTTTAGACTCCAGATCTCCCACAAATTATAAATCTGTCTTGTTCTGTTAAAATTGTAAAACTTTTCTTAATTTATGTTACCGTTGCCTACAATTGCTGATGTAATTAGTGGAGATGAAATAAATGCATTTTTATTATTATTATATTATTATTATAGGTACCTACTAGTGGCTCCCCGCGGTTCTCAGGGGTGTTCAGTTTTCCCATGATAAATAGTAGACTTTGTTTTAGATCTAGATTATAAACTATCTTGGCTGTGTTCCAAATTTTAAGCAGATCCTTTCTGCCGTTTTGGCGTAAAAGACTAACAAATATCCATCCATACTCACAAACTTTCGAATTTATAATATTATAGGATTTTGTATAAATTCGGGAAGGTACCTGCTTAGGTGTGTTTATTAGAAATTCTGTCTTTCCAAGCATACAAGTACATTCGTTCAAATTAAACAGATGAAATCGATATTAAATGCCAGAATAGAGAGTAGGATCGTCCCAAATTGATTGACAATGTCAAAGGTGTTATAGCAATCAGATAGTCCAATCAACTAAAAGTCTACATCATTATATTATTAAACTCATAGTACCTAGGTACCTAACTATTCTAAATTTACCGGCTCCCGTGATTTGGTTATTATTTTGTTTACATTAAATTCCCCACAAATATTTTAACATGGCGCTTGTTGTATTTACATGGCCTAATTAAAACTTTGATAACATTCTACCCTTCAATGAATGCTTGGAACAATCCCTTAATTAAATTGAACATTAATTTGTGTATTCTCTAATTACCCGAGATAGTCGGCGCCTAGTTACATAAGCTTAGCAATGTGCTGCGTTGTAACATTGCTCGTTACCATTAAACAGGGGCTTAAAATGAACGCTAAAAGCAATATTACCGTGTTGAATTCATTTTGTGAAGTCACAGGAGTCACTGTACAAATTCAATAGTTACAGGAAATATAATAATATATTATATATATTACGTGTATAGTGTATAATTTTTATAACAAAGTACCTTTTTTTATAATGCACATCCAGGCAGAAAACGACTCATGTCATAAGTCATTGCACAAAAAACAAAGCTTTGTCCTATAGTCCACACCACCACGCTATAATATAGGTTAAAATGAATAATAACTTCTTTAATAAGTTAGGGTTTGCAATATTGTTTTAGTGCCCTTTTTAGGTCCATAAATTCTGTCTGCGTTGCACAAAATATTGATTTCGAATCAATATTAGACGTCTGGAATATACTCAATAAAGTAGTATCTACTATAAAGTAGATATAACGTTCATTGGTTAGGCTACACAGCCGTAGCTAGGGGGGGCATTGTGGGGCAATGCCCTACCATAAAATCACAATGCCCTACTTTCAAAATACCAAAAACTGACATAAATCGTTTGTCTATAGAATTCATTCAATCACACATGGTGATTGATTTAGGAGCCCGTGCTTCGAGGGCAGATCAATTATTATGATATTTTTTTTACTTTCGCCCTGCCAGTAACCAATGCTGCTCTACCTCAAATTCGACTGTTAGGCTTCCATTCCATAGATGTGCTAAGCAGCAACATATCCCTCGCTATAAAATACATTCGAATTATTTCAAAGGTTAGTTTTTAAGTAATTAGATAGATACATGTTACGTAGCTTACCTCTTCTCACACATCTGTAAAGGCACCTTTATCTGGTAGGCTTTACCTTTCCAATATTAAAATGTTTTTTGTTTTTTTCGTATGTGAACAAATGTTTGTGACAGTTCGTTTTGAAGTTTGTTTATTAAAATTTTTAAACAAGGTTCTGATTACAGATTACAAATTAGTACCTATAGATACAAAAGTTTATTATATTTATGTTATTAATTTACTTAATGGTCATATATACATCAGAATTATCGATGTAAGTAGGTATTATAAGTTACATAAAATGAATAAGTACTTTCCCAATCAATAACCTCCTATTTTCGAAGTCAGTGGAAAATAATTTAAATTGTATTGAAACCCAATTCATTTCACAATCAAATGATTCACAAAACGCATTAATTTCATTTCAAATCGAATATCGTGGCCTGTATTGTATGGAATCAATTACTTTAACGTTTTCGTTTTACACTTTTGCCGTCGTGTTTTTTAATCTATTTCACATTTGGGGTTTTATTAATGGCTTTGGATAACGAGTATTCTTTAATGTAATATAAAAAGAGATAGGAATATAATTGGAATTGCATTTACAATGATTTAGGTTAGAGTAGATTAGAAAGAAAACTAGAAAATAATGCATAATGACTTATTATAGTAAGTTTCACCCCTCTGTTTCTACCGCGCTCCCAAAAGACATTCGACATACCCAGGGATTAAAAGTTTGTGTATCTAATCCAGAATTATTATTAATATCTATTATATCGGTGTTTCGTCACGATCCCTTTATATGCATGAAATTACAAATATCCATCCTCAGAATCTTTTATATTAGGTATATAAATAACTCAAGAATATTTGGATCGATTTTGGCTATTTTCTATCTTTAAATGTTAGTAATTGTCCAAATCAGTTTTTATGGAAAATAAAGATACTTAAATATTTATATTTTAAAAGGCAATATTTTTTCTTTAAACTTTTATCGGTGACTTACAGAGGGTAAGAGCCTGGCAACACTGTACGAGTGCAAGTTCATCGAGACCTCAGTGGGCATCAATCACAACGTTGACGAGCTGCTGGTCGGTCTCCTCACGCAGATCAGGCTGAAGCAGCAACACGCCGAGAGGGTCAGGTAGGAGAACATGGCCATATGTACTTAGACAAGAGACTAAGCTTTTGATATCACATCAGAGGCAATAAATAAATGTTGTGGGACCTTTTTTCACACGGCCAATCTAATTCCAAACTAAGCAGAACTTGTGTTCACATTGCTGCTATGTTATGGTAAATGACCCAATGGTGGCCAGTTTAAGAAAAAAAAACAGGTTTTTGTGAAATATTACCAAAATTGTGAAAGTTTCAGCACTGAATATAGTGAAACTATAAAGCCCAGTCCTTATTTAATATTTGTAATGTGTTGCGCGTGAGATACGGCAAAGCTGGATTCAATTAATTTAACAAATAAAAGTTGTAGTTTTGTGACCCAGTCTTGGACAGGGAAAATTCATTAATGGATACCCCAGTCTTAGTCTAAGTTTATCTTTATTTTATGGTTAACACATGAAACAAAACTAATTTTGATTTTAATTAAGCAATACTATTTTACAAGTGAAACTTTCTGCTCACCGCCTTAACGATTTCCTTAAGAAAAGCCGTCGTTGTCAATTTCAAATCACCTTACACTTTGTATTCGCGCATATTTGTACATGTAACTGACTGAATTCAATAAAACGTTAAACTTAGATAGTTCGATGTCTAAAGTCTATGTCACAGTGATCCCAATGTAAAAACATTCGCTCATGTCCGAATTCTAGATGTTTCTTTTAATTTTTGGCCATTACTGGTACCGTGGCCACGACTGGTACACTTACGATACATAATTTTATCAATATTTTCTTTCAGACACAGAACAACCATATATATTCATGCATACCTTCAAATGTTTGAAATGATTCGAACGCACGACCTAATAAAGACACTAAAGGCAAAGCCAATCAGGTTGTGAATACAATGGGTTTTAAGACAAAAAGATTCATGAAAACATGCTTTCAGTTTGTATTGTTACTTAATCTATCGTCATATTCGTCATCAACTCTTTTAACATTTTTATTTGGTTTCTTAAAGGTTTTGTTAAAAATAAATCATTCCCCATCTTGTGGTGACGGCCATTTTGGGTAATAGCAAATTGTATACTCACCAAACAAATATCACGAAGCAGTTCTAATTTAGTTTTCAAAGTTTGACCTGATTAAAGTAACTAAGTTACGTAAATAAAATCAAGTCATATAAAAGCTTGGTAGGTAATAAAAAGCGCTAACCGCAGACGTCTCACATAAGCAGCAAAGCTTAAATAGGATTACTTAGAAAAGAAATAAAATATTTATTGACAGCACACTTTGACACTACATAAAGATTACACAAGAACAAAATTACATAAAAATAAACAAATCAGTGACAAACATGTTGTAGGAGTGCTGTCAAAGGGGGACCAGCTCAGCATGTGCAGTTGACAACAACAGTGCTGATTTTCAGCTGGCACTTTTAGGACTTATCAGCCGAAATGAGGGTTAAAAGACAGCCCGGTTGGCTTTGTGGTTAGTTACCCTGACTTTCAAGTCGTGGGTCATGGGTTCGAATCCCACCCAGAACAAACATTTGTATGCATGAATATGTCTGTTGGTTCTGTGTCTGGATGTAAATAGGTATCTATAATATGTATGTATTTAAAAGTATTTTAAGTAGTACATCAGCTATCTGGTTACCATAACACAAGCTCCATTTGAAGCTTACTTTGGGTTCAGATTGGCCGTATGTGAAAAATGTCCCAGGATATATTTATATAAAACTACCAATAAATAGTACAAAAGAACGTAACCACGGATTAAGATTAAGCCTCGGAATAGTCAAACTCGCTATGAGATGTCTGGACAAGTTTATAGCAGAAGTAAATACTGTGCCTTAATAACGCTACAGGTAATAAAGTAGGGACTAGTTCCAAAGGTATATAAAAACTCGTAAACCGCAACTATGTACGTTACAAATGATGGCATAAAACATTATACGGTTTTCTTATGTACCTAGTTCTTAAAAGAAAACTATTTACTAGCTTCCGCACCGCGGTTTCACCCGTGTTCACAGGAGATCTTTAACTTTCCCGAGATTAAACTATAGTCGTATGTATATAACAATAATAAATATCCTGGTACATTTTCATACACCACCAATCTGATTCCAAACTAAGCTGAGCTTGTATGGTAACCAGATAGCTGATATACTACATATAACTACTTTTAAATGACAGCCCGGTTGGCTTTGTGGTTAGTGACCCTGACTTTCAAGCCGCGGGTCGTGGGTTCGATTCCCACCCAGGACAAACATTTGTATGCATGAATATGTCTGTTTGTTCTGTGTCTGGATGTTAATATCTATATAAGTATGTATTAAAAAAGTAGTATATGTAGTATATCAGCTATCTGGTTACCATAACACAAGCTCACTTTGATGCTTAATTTGGAATCAGATTGGCCGTGTGTGAAAATGTCCCAGGATATTTATTTATTATTTATTTATTTAAATACATAATTATATAGATAATTACATCCAGACACAGAAGAAACAGACGTATTCATGCGTACAAATGTTTGTCCTGGGCGGGATTGGAAACCACGACCGGTGGCTTGAAAGTCAGGGTCACTAACCACAAAGCCAATGTCCGATACAAAATTCCCTAAATAATCAAACCAGTGAGTCCCACACCCCCAGCAGTGCCCTGAGCCGAGGCACCGTGTCGCACGTGCGGGGGACACCCTCAGCGCAGTTGCTTAAATCTACTACGGTTGAGAGACCAGCGCTCACCGATTGCCCGCGTAAGGGTGTAACAGCCATCAGAGGCTAACACCTTCTAGTCCCATAAAAAAATAAGAATAATAACCACAAAGTCAACCGGCTGTCATATGTAGGCAAATCATACGTACGACATTTAAAAAAAATTGTTTATGTAGTTTATGTATTTCGCATTTATGACATTATTAAGGATAAACAGAAATCCCCTCTACTCAACCATCCATTTTCAATTTCACCACCTCCTTTCTAAAGTACGTTTTAATTACTGAGTTTATTGGCGGCTCTTCTCAGTAAAAAACAACTTTCAGAACGGAGCATTAATAGTGACTATTCATAAGTGCTTGATTGAGGCCTATTTTAATGAAATTTTGAATATAAACAAAATACTCTCTATATACCCACTTTCAAGAGCTACTTGTAAGAAAAAATTATGTTCATGGTTGCAAAGCCTTGATTACAATGGTACAGAGTGTCTACTGAAACCCAATAAATAACACATTTTACTCATATAAAATATGCAACACACGCACACACGCACGCACACACACACACACACACACACACACACACACACACGCACGCACACACCCATACACAGACTTACATAAAGTTATGTTATTTCATAGTTATAACGTGATCTCTTGATCTCATTAGTTTATAATTAATTCTTGTTTTGTTACTTTGATTTGTTACTTCAGTTGTCTAGTTCCTAAACTACTATTTATTTGTGGTCCTGGTGATCTGCAACACAGGTTTTACCTAAAGCGGACACCAGTTCCTAAAAATAGTATTATTTTTACTTTAAGTACATGCATAAAAAAAAGAAACTGTAATAGTCCTAAGAGAAAATGTATTTAGATTGTAAGTCCATAAACTTAATAAAACTTAATAATAATAAAATTAATTTTGACGTTACACACGCGTTATAGAAAGCGCAGTGGGTCTCGTAAGAACCGCAGCCGAGCCCGCTCCCCGCTGGAGGCGCCGGGCGCGCCCCCCGCGCCGCCCGCGCCGCCCGCCGCCTCGGCCTCCGCCTCCGCCGCCAGCACGCCGCGCAAACGGACCCGCCTCTCCGCCAGTGTTAAGGTAACACTATATTATTGAGCTGAAGACTTTGTTGGAACCAGCTAGAGACTATTCGAATTGAAAAGTAGTTTTGGATAGCCAATTTCTCGAAGCTATATACCTTTTTTTTTTCATGGGGAAATCCTCATGGATACCCTGCCCCGCCTCGGGGGAGGGCGGGCGGGTTATGCCGGACTCGACCGGCTAAAACCCCACGGTGATCGCCATCAGCGCTGTAGAGGGGTCAGGGTTCTCCGTACGGAACACATACCATGGACCCCTCCATGCGCGACGCTAAAAGTCCGTCTCGGGGGAAGCTAGAAAACGAAGCTATATACCTAACATCACGCTGTGACAAAGAGGAGTAGGAGTAATGGGAAAAAACTGGGAACCCAGACGACATTGACACATCAACTAGTCAAATAATGATAAACTGGCTGGAACTGGAACTCTTTGTGCTATAAAAATGGCAAATACGACTCTAAACTAGCCAGAACATGGTCTAATTATGAGGACCAGATAGTTGATTTACAATAATACAACATACCAAGATTATCTAGTTTGTTAGTTTACTCAGTTTATATTAACTAACAGCCCCATGAGAGTTCTATTCACCTTATTTTAAAAGGCACCTCCTAAGGTATCTCCTAAGACACTTACATAAAATCATTTAAAAAGTTTATTCAAAACTTACATAAAATCATTTCAAAAGTTTATTCAAAGCAAGCATGAGAATCAACTTTTTATTTTTTATGAATTATAAAATATTTTGAATATTTCATATTATATTTGAATGAATGTGTACATTGTCCAGGTGCGCGGTCTCCTCGGACGCGTGTGGGCGCGCGACTCCAAGTCGAAGTCGTGCGAAAACCTCCACGTGCTCTAGCACTCGGTCGCCGAGCCCGTCGCCTGCTTCCCGTTCTTCGACTGCGCCGCCAGCTACTCGTGAACCGTCACAACACAAGGCATATGACATCTGACACATGACACATGACACCTGTCAACTGTCACCATGACATTACACAGGCTGCGTTCGATACGGTGGTCTTCGTATTTTATTTCTTTGGGAGTGTTTAAAAAACAAGAAAAAAACACATCGTAATTTGCACCTGTATTGAATAAATAAAAATACGAAGATTATCCGTAAACAACAATATTTAACACCGTAAAGGGATAGAAAACAGAACGATTCGTTACTTAAATCGATACTAAATGTCTTTTTTTAATAATATAAATGTTTTGTTAAAGAAACAAACGTGAAAACTTGGTTTAAGAGAATTGCAGATTATTTATTTCGTTTACTCAACGTGTTAATAAAGAATTTAACTATTAAGAAACCCTTAGAAAATCCATAGAAATCCCTCTAGTGTGTCTTTTTGTCTCGTGATGTGAAATAATAAATATATTAATAGTCAAACATCACTATGAAAATGCAAATATAATAAAAAATATCATGAGAAATGCATGAAATGTCAAAGAAAATTGGGAATTATGAAATGACGGGCCGGCGATAAACTAATTAAATTCGCTGAGAATGATAATCAAAATAATAAATTAATTATTGAAAAGTAAAAAATTAAAATATGAGGTATGTGTGTTTAAAAATTTACACAAATAATGTTTTGGTCTACTTTTGAACACATTTTTTTCTGAACGACCATTTAAATTATTTAAATATTAATTTATTACTCTATTGTAATAGTTTTAGTCTCACGATAAATATATTGATTTATGCCGCTATAATATTTAAAAATTAATGACACAATTTTTTTTTTATATTTTTTAACATTTGCACATTAATTGATCTCTGATTTTTTATGGTTTTTATGTTAAAAAAATAACAATTATATAAAAACGAATTATACCTATAATCTTTATATCATATGGTATTGTTTGATGTAAACAAACAAAAAAAACTATTGAAGTATTAGTAGAGTTAATAAAAACACATAGATTATAAATAAATGTGATCCCAAATGTGTCTCCTAAAGTAATTGTAACTCCACGACGTAGATGTAGCTTTTTGTATTAAAATTTTGTGTAACTTGTGATGTATTACAACTATATTAAAATATATACGATTAGCATTAATTACAATATTTGAAATTGTTTTTATATTTATTTTAAGCATCGAGCATGTAACCAATAGAGTAGCAATAGTGAGCCATTTGTTTAGCAACGCATCAATGGTTTGTCACGTATATCTAACAAGCCACGCTCGAACTAAAACAGTACCCGACCAATAAGAGACCTGTGTGTACGTCTAGTGCAACACTTGACCTTGAGTCGGCCAATCAGTTCACAGGGGCCGGCGCAGCGTTTTGGCGTATTTTGTTTTCTAACAAAACTGTTAACAGTTCTACTCTATTGGTTACATCGATGATTTTAAGTGATATGTCTCACTTATTTAAACTAGTTCAGTGAAAAAGTACATTTATATATATAACATGTGTTATTATTGTGTTATGAATGTGTTATTGATTATTGTGATTTTTTTGAAAAATGCAAATGTGATATTTCATTTGATTATATGGACTATATAAAACAGTTTTTCGTCAAAATATCATAACCTCCATGGTTAATTTTATATTATAAAGAAGAGAGAATCGTTTTAAATTTGTGGTTAATTATAATGTGGTGTAAAATAAACCTACTAATCGCATTTGCATTATCAGTTTTAAGTATTTATTATTGTTATGAAGCATGTTAAATATTTTGTTAGTTAATAAGTCTAGTATATAAGAGAATAATCATTGTACATTGAAAAGGTCAGACATAATAGTGATTGTATGCAGAAGTAAAGTGTAAAGGATGAATTTAACCCAAACTCCATTTAAAAAAAAAACTTCCACTTAATACCTAAACAATAAAAATTTCGTTAAAAATGTAGTTACAGAAAGCGCCGCTAGATAGTTCTTTAGCGCTAGTTGTCACATGGGCAAACCTTAGCAAAAATTTTTCAGATTTGATACACATTTTAATTTAAACAATCATGCTTTATTCCATTCCATTAAATTAATAAAACTATTTATCTTCATAAAAAAAACAATTGGGTCCACGAGCTTCAAAATTTGAGCGTAACGAATTAGTTTTAGGCTTTTTATTTTTTAAATTGGAGGGGAATAGTGGAGTAATATAGTGTAGTGCTAATTTGCTTACAGATACAAAAGATTGGTGATAAAACAGGGCAACTATACTCCATAGAATACAAAGCTCAGAATGTTCAAATAGAATGTCGAAATTGATAAAAGGTGTGGCTAGTCGTGAAAAATACTTTTAGAGTTGTCATGTCAGATATTGAAATAATAGTCTTAGTAATAGATAGATAACTAAACACCTTTATTTCATTATCTTCTTGACAACTTTAAAAGGCTGACTGCCTTTAAAAGTGAGTTTAAAATGCAAAGAAAGTGAGCTTGCAAATGCAAAAAAAATTACAGGATTTTAGAAAGACAAACAAAAATATTTAAAATTGAATCCATCCAAAATTTTATGCCGTGACATAAAAAGAGAAAAAATGTTCCTCGATTACAGTAATTTTAGTAGGACATAGTGAAATTTGATTTTTTAGTAAACCCGCATAGAGTTTTGTTTTAGATTTAGCCCATAGGGTAGTGGTTTTTAATGATAAAATGATTTCAATTTGAGTGCCTGATGATATCTGAATAAAATTATTTGATCCCTCCGTAAGAACCTGTTTGCCTTATTTTATTAGTGTTTTTCATTTAGTAGCTGACGCGTGATGGGTAGACGCTAGAAATGTTTATTATACATATAATAATATATAAATTAGCCAATAATGTAGCCATATATAGATGTATTTTAACTTCTTTATTCGATGTTAATTAGTTTATCAGTATTGACGTTATATATATTAATTAGAAATGGTTTTATTAATTGGAATATTATCTTTTAAAAGCAAAAGGAAAATAACAGCCTATGAAACGATAAAATGAAAATTAATCATATTCATTTATATTTATAAAAATATTACAATTAATAAAACTGTGTGTTAGGTATATTTTATGAAACAAGAAAATATAGTATTTGATCTCAATAATATTTGGAAGCGGAATGCTTCATCACCAATTTAAGACGTATAATATTAATCCCAGGGTCCAAAATAGAACACCAATCTCACCTGTCGCCCTTGGACTGTCCTGGACCATCCTAGAACTTCACCAACCCTTCAGCAGTAGAGCTTAGTTATGCCTAGTGACTAGTGGAACGTATATATATAAGGAAAACGGACTGTCATGATTTCTATGTTTAAATTGATGTTTGGTTCATTTTTGATTTAATGAAAAAAAAATTAACACAGTTTTAATAAATTATCTTAACCGATACATATCAAATCATAAAAGTCAGATCGGTTTTTATAAAAGGTTCATAACATAGCACCATCATCAACAAAACTTTTGGTAAAAAAGCTCGAGCTAAAAAATTTTTCAAATAAAAAAAAAATTAATCTTTTTATCGTATTTGAGAAAAACATAAAAACCCAGGGAAACGACAATAAAGGGTATCATGAATAGGAAAATCATTGCGTTATAACTTTCATTTGAGCTTTATCGTATCTGGCAAAGTCAGAAGAACACTATTGCTCGATCGTTTGAAAGATGCTAAATCTACTGCTGTGCTTCCTTCCGCTTGTTTTATCCCCTCTCCCGCTTAAAGTGTTGTCTGGTATCGATAAATTAATATATTAAGGCTTTTGCAATATTATAATCGAAGATATAACGTAAATGCATAATTTCTAAAGCCCACAAATCTAAAAAAAAAGTCCAGATGGTCGAACACCAAAACTTAGATAAGAAAAGTCTTGATCACGTCAACCTAAGACAAAAACCCGCTTAAAAATCGGTCGGTCACACACGATGGTCCTCTATTTGTGTTGGGAATTAGAAACATTAACAAATGACAGCTATGAAGCCAAAATATAAGCTAAACAAAATACTTTTGTCTATATATTTGAACCATAAAGTATAAAGAATCGATGAACCAGACAACACTGTGCGCTTTATAAGTGTTCACTAAAGTACTCGAGTGCTGTGCTGTTCTCAGTAGAAGCTAAGCACTCAAGTCGTCACCTAAACTAAGTCCATGCCTAGTTATGATCCCATCGGACCACTGTAAGCAATATATCTCTATATTTGATAGGCCCATTTAGGATTTTTTCATAAAATAATAATTAGTAGGCGTAGCTTACTGTAGTATTTTATATTAATTGTAATAAAATATATTTAGTGAATATAAATTGTAATTATAAATATCGATTTCGGTGTTTACATGTGGATAGAGTCATCGCTCCGTGTGATCTGTTGTACATTCAGGATTTTATGTGTGTTATTATTATTATTAAAATAATTAATTGTGTGTCATTTTCGAATTATGATGTTGTATAATAATCGAGTATGTATTATTAAAATGACAAAACGAAAATGTTATGCATCACCATAAATATTAATTTGATTTATGTAACAATTTTAAATCAGTCATTCTATTATTTTTATAATAGTAAAGTCACAACTGAGGTATTTAATATAATCGAATGTGAAAATCGTGACGCATTAAAACTTTTTTAGAGCGAACATATACCTACCTACAGTAATAGTTTTTAGCGAAAATGAACCTTATCATGTTTACCGAAAACGCTTTTCAGCTTCACGACATGTATAACGCCTCGGTTCATACATAATGCTCGATTTGATTCGGCATTATTTAACATGCAATGATCAAATACGAAAATATCATAGGTATTTATATGCCTTACTAAATTATAATATTAAAAGCATTTAATAATAACTCCTTGCTATTGCAAAGCTTCTAGTAGATGCAGATTTGGTAGAATCATGAGTAGCCGAATTCAATCGATCTAATTTGTATGAACCATCGAACATGTAACCAATAGAGTAGCAATAGTGAGCCATTTGTTTAGCAACGCATCAATGATTTGTCACGTATAACTAACAAGCCACGCTCGAACTAAAACAGTACCCGACCAATAAGAGACCTGTGTGTACGTCTAGTGCAACACTTGACCTTGAGTCGGCCAATCAGAACACAGGGGCCGGCGCAGCGTTTTGGCGTATTTTGTTTTTTAACAA
The DNA here is from genome assembly GCA_905147785.2 of Thyatira batis. Classification (NCBI taxonomy): domain Eukaryota; kingdom Metazoa; phylum Arthropoda; class Insecta; order Lepidoptera; family Drepanidae; genus Thyatira; species Thyatira batis. The sequence continues at coordinate 7,306,697 of LR990509.1, read as the reverse complement.
AACTGTTAACAGTTCTACTCTATTGGTTACATGCTCGATGGTATGAACCATATATATAAATCCATAATAATCATTGAAATGTATTAATAAATTAAATGCCAACTGACTGTACCCATCGGAATATCATTTTGAATATAATAATAAATATTACATATCTAATAATATAATTATATTATACACAAATTTTTCTGAGACATTTTTGCGCACAATCAGTAAAAAAATATCACAAAATTTCTAGACTCCGGTAGAAGCTCAATGACTTTTTTTTGGGCGATTATTGTATTTGATTAATATTATTAATTTAATTATATTTAGGATTATTTATTTGTAATTATTCAGTAATTAAATATAATTTTTCTGTTACATGTAACATTTCGAAATATATTCTGATGTTTTTCTTATATAAAATATTAATTTATGTGTTTTATTTAATACCCGCGAATTTTTTTTCTCTTTTTACAACATTTTTCATTGAGACTCCGCTCCTATTGGACGTATTTTAGCCTTCCTCGACAATAATAACTCTGATATTATTATTAATTCAAAAAAACAAACAAACGCATTAAAAAAAACTAGCTTAAAAATATTAGTATAAAAATAATGTGTGTATAAATATCCTAGGACATATTAATTCGTATAATTTTATATTACAGAAATTAAAAGTAAAAAAATCATTTATTTCAAAAACTTAAATAACTCGCATAACATAAATATATAGTATACATTATGATATACATTAATAATAATAGAAATGCTTTTCAAATTACAATTATACATAAATATAATCTAAAATTTAATTTAATTGTAAACTAGTTAAAACTAACTAAATATTTTATTTAAAATTATTCTTATTAGTACTTATAGGTTTTAGTTTAAAATTTTCTTACTGTTTATTTGTTTGTATCATTCTTTAAAACATTTGTTTTCCATAAACATTTAGCCCTCCTTCGCAAGAGAGTTTTTTTAACTTACGGTAAAAAAGCGTTCATACACAACAAATGCATTCCCAAGTACCATAAATGCTCTATTCCAACGCCCAAAGTTGTTAATGCAACACCGCTCGATAAAAAAGCGTCGCTTTTTAAAAACGCTGTCGTGTGAACATATACATGGGAATGCATTTGTTGTATTTGGACGTTTTTCTACCGTCCGGTGATAAAGCTCTCGTGTAAATGAGGGCTAAGTATCAAAACTCTTGAAATAATACTCTTTATTTCCTTTTCTTTTTGATAAAAAATGGCGATTTCACTTCTATCACTTACCTTGCTGTCTGTCACTGTCAAAATATGACATTCACTTGACCATTTATTCTAAAGGGAGATGGAAGTAAATTGAAAATAAGGAAAAATATAAATACTTACTAGAAGTTCAATAATATTGAAGAATAATCAAAGAATAAAAAGATGTAAAATAATTCAAAATACTTACAAAGAAAATTAAATGAAAGAATTCTTTATCAAGATTTAAAATTGAATTTTGAGAATGAATTAGAAACATATAAATAAGGTAAATATAGTTATAAGTAGGTTCATATTTAAAATAATAAATTATCCTGGGACATTTGTTACATATCGACCCTTAGCTTACTACACCGCTCAAGTCGAAAATTGGCAGTTTCTACATTTTAATGCTGCTCATTGCGCGTCGAACCTGCGCTCACATGATGTAGATTTCAGTCAATAAGAGGCTTTAATTCATAAAGTAGTATCAGCGCGCAAGTCGGTTGGCCTTATAAAATAAACAGTTTTTTTCGTCTCCTGAAAAGTTGGTAAAAATCACTAATGCGGTGTTGTAAGCTAAGGGACTACATGGAAAATTCCTTTCAAAACTAAGCATGCTTGTACTATGGTAACCAGATAACTGATATACTACTTTTAAATACATACTTATATAGAGATTTACACCCAGATTCAACAGTCAATGCATGCACACAAATGTGATAGGTAGGAATCGAACCCACAACCATTAACTTGAAAGTCCGGGTAGCTAACATGCAAACTAGACAATTGGGCCATATTATTTCACAAAGGTCCCGATTCTGGTACGCAGCAAACTTAACTAAACTGTATATCTATATACATATATAAAACAAAGTCCCCGCCGCCTCTGTCTGTCTGTCTGAACACGATGAACACAAAAACTACTGAACAGATTTTCATGCGGTTTTCACCAAATTACGGAGTATATCATGGGGAAGATTTTTATGTATAATACATCAATTTGGAGCCGGTAGGTGGCGCTGGTGGGCAGAACGAAGTCTGCCGGCTCCGCTAGTATATTATATTTTTACCTTTAACATTGTTTTTTCTATATGTATCAAATAAGTAAACGTTGTTTACATCAAAATCGGGAGAATTTTCCTGACGAGAAAACACACAGAGATAATTTTCTTGAAGCTTACTTTCACTGGCAACTTGACAGTTTAAAGCGCCTTTTAAATACTTGAATTGCAATGCAATTGTTATAACACCTTAAAAAAGCCTGAATACCTAATAGTAGGTACATTGTTTTACCCGACTGTGCCAGAAGGAGGGTTATGTTTCATCAAAAAGTCTCATTGTCAAACCACTGCCACATCCTAGGCTTGGTGTAGTCCAATTCATATTCTTCGCATTTTAGACCTGTTATTCTGTGGAAATAAAAACCAAAAAAAATTATTTTCTTCAGCTCATATATCTCTCTACTGCAGAAGCCCCTAACAGCGAGGGCATCTAGGTCATAGTCCTTGTATGCAAAATGTGAGTATTTAACAACAAACTATTAATTACGGACTAAAAGAAAGTGTTTATAAATAAATACCAGTTCCCGCCCCCGTATTCCCGGAGAGCCTTCACCTTTCTCTCGATGTAAGGTAGCCTACGTGTTTTAGTCTATCTCTGTACCAAATGTTATCAAAATTGGTTCTGTGGTTTAGGAACAGCTTAACAAACCGAGTTACTTTCACATTTTTTATATTAGTAGGGAATTTGCAAGTAATTATTTTTCTGGAGTAAAACCTAAGTACTAGCTATGTATTTTATTGTTATGTATGTATGTACATAGGCAGAAATTATAATAATATATCCTGAGAAATTTTCCACACATGGCCAAACTAAGTAAACTTAGACAAAGTTGTTATGAAAGTTAATGTCCATACCTGGTCTTCCTCACACACCGGACGATAGGGTGGGCCCTCCGGAAGCACTGCGGGCCCAGCACGTTGAAGTACGTGAGGCCGATCTGCGCGGACACCAGCGAGTTGGTCCGCTGCAGGCACTCGCGGAACTTGGCGTCACAGCTGCAGTGTGACCTTACAAAACAATGTACTTGGAGTCAAAATTGACGTACCACAGCTTAGAGTAATAACCAAATTAAAACTTCTCAGTGTCATATTAATCAGTCGAAAAAGTCGCTATATCCCTATGTCTTCTTAAATCTTTAAAACTTCGCATCGGATTTTACCGCGGTTTTTTTAATAGAGAGTGATTGAAGAGGAAAGTTTTTATATACAATACATGCATAATATGTCAAAGAAACACTGAAAATTTTGAAGGTTTCTATTTTGATGTATAAGCAGAAATTTTGTGAGAATGTATGGATGTGTGTTTATTTATCATTCACGCCAGAACGGCTGAAGGGATCGCGATGATATTCAGTACAGAGTTGCAATATGTTCTGGAATAACTCATAGGCTATTTTTTGTCTCGGGAAAATTTAAGATTGAAATCGCGGGGAGTATTTAATAAATTAGGGAAAGTAATATATTTCTTCTCATATAACATATAACATTCTCGTCACATTAAAAATAAAGCGAGGTAAGTGTAGGTTTTAGTAAAGTTAAGTTTCTTGAACGTTAGAATCGGGCCCATTTACATCACATAGGCCTCTATCCTCGGCCATCTCGATGTCCTCGGCTTACGTAAAATCTAGTATATACAGATAATAAATAACCTTGTAAAACAGGTGTATAAGAAGCTATAAACGACAATCACACGGCGCTCAGTGTGTCGACTTTCTCCGTACTCCGACCCGCGCGCGCGCAACTACATCTCGATTCTCGATAGACTTGCGCAAGCGTTATCTAATGAGTAATAACACGGTACCGGCTCACCTAACCTTCCTTATTCCGGTTATTTGATACTGATGATTATATCATTGAGACTGGTAAATTAATTCTTCTATATTTTGTCTTTTTAATTATAATTAAATGCTAAATGTGTTGGGTGGCTCAAAACTAAAAGACGGTTTTTTTTTATACCACAAAGGTGGCAAACAGGCATACAGTCCGTCTGATGGAAAGCGGTTACCGCAGCCTATGGACGCTTGCGACACTAGGAGCGACTCTCGACTCTTTCTCAAAGAGGCAGACAATTTGGAAAGCAATTATTAATCCGATAGTTTGTATGGATGTTTGTTACTCTTTCACGTCAGAACGGCTGAGGGAATTCAATTTAATTTGGTACTACAGGGTCAAAATCTGTAAATTTATTTATTTATTTTGCTAACGTACAATTTATATTTCGATTCCTTAAATATGCTGGCTTTTTATGGAAAACTAGCTACCGCCCTGCGGTTTTACCCGCGCAGTTCTCATTACCGTAAGAATAAAAGGATAAAATATAGCCTATGATACTCATAAATTACATAGGTATTTATTAAGGAAATAATTACACAGATAGGTTCATTAGTTTAGGGACGTATTCATACCAAACAAAAATCTAATCTTATTTATGATAGATGTGCGATAATTTACTAACTTTTTAGTAACATTAACTCTTTCACAAAGTGCCTTTATGTTGATTGATCAGCTCGTTCAACCTTTGCACCGCCACAGACCGAAACAAACAATTATTACTAACCCATCATCTGTGGTTCCATTCAATATTCTAAATGACAGTAGCTTGTCGACTCTATGCTCTCTCTCTATCTTTTACTATACTATCACGTGAGAAGTCCGAGTTATGCTCGCGCGCCATAAAGTTTGAGGTAGAAAATGCCCCTGGATTGCAATGATTGAGTAACATCTATTGATGCATATCATTGCATTACCGTTTCTGACTACTTTGAGCTCTATGTAATTGTAATAAGAGCTCTCAGTATTTTATCAGCAGGTGCTTTACTTGGTGACCGTTGCAGTCATTAGGTACGGTTGGTAAGTTCGACTCTCATTGAGAATTATTTGTTGATTATGTGTTTGTTTGTTCTGCCATATAAGAAACTAGCTGCCTCCGCGCGGTTCCACCCGTGACAATGACATTTCACTTTAACCGATCGATTCAGTAGATCCACAGATTACTCCATACAACGTTACAAACTCACTACAATATTAGAAGAAGATAAAAACTAAACAGTCTATTCTTAGATCTACCATACACAAAAAAAATCATAAAGTAGAGTCGAAAGAGTTCGATAACACTGTGACAAATACAAACTTAATAAACACATCATTTATTTATTATTATAAAGGTCTTTTTAATTGACACAGTACAAGCTCTGATTCAAATTGGGATTCTTTAATTAATTGTTATAAATGCAGATTCTAAAGAGAAAGTGCCTCAATTTGCCACTTAGTAACACTTTCTTCTAATCACTTCGGTAAGAGTTGCGCAACGGACGCAGTGATCGACGGAAGCGTCTGTAACTGATCGTTTGTCATGGGAACACGATAAAACAATTATCTAGATACAGTTCTTTAGATAACTTTGAAAATAAAGGATTTTATGCCTTTTCTACTTACTTGACAATTTGTGACACTTGAGTTTTGAGGGGTCTGGAGTGCTAAAATACAGGCCTAGGTTTAGTTTAGACTCCAGATCTCCCACAGATTACAAATCCGTCATGTTTTTTTCGAATTGTTAATTTAAATAAATACCTACTACCTAGACCTACAATTCGTAAAACTTTTCTCAATTTTGTATCCCTAATATTGTAATTTGTGGAGATGAAATAAACGCATTTTTATTTTATTTATTTATTATTCTACTTACTAGTTGAAGCGGGCAACTTTGTTAGCGTCACTTCCCCGTTTTTGTAACATTTTTCATTGATGCTCTGTTGATGAACTTAGTTATTGTAAATAAATTAAAATTATTTTTGGTTTATATTTGCTTTGTGTGGCAAGAAATAAATAAATAAATTTATTATTATTATTATAGTTCTATTAATTGTAACGTGATGATAGCATATATATCCTCCTATAGCCTTCCTCGATAAACGAGCTCTCTAACACTGGAATAAATTTTCAAATCGGACCAGTCATTCCTGAGATTACCGCGTTCAAACAAACTCTTCAGCTTTATAATATTAGTATAGATGGTGGTGGTTAAAATTTTAGTTACAGATATCGATAGTAATCCTATCCAGGACAAACATTTTGGGATATTTATGTGAGAACTAGCTTCCTCCTCGCTGTTTTATCCGCGTTCTTGTAGGACCTGCAAGATAGCCTATGTCCTTCTCCAAGTTCTAGTCTAGATCTGTACCAATTGTCATCATTGGTTTAGGCGTGAAAAACAATCACAAAGACAGACAGAGTTAACTTCGCATTTATATTAATATCACCCGCGTAGTTCCCGTTCCCGTGATCACAGGGGTATCAAAAATAGATAGTAGCCGATTCTCAGACCTGCTGAATATGCATATAAAATTTCATAAAAATCGGCCGTTTCGGAGGAGTATGGTAACTAACATTGGGACACGAGAATTTTATATATTAGATTTATGATAAAAAGCCCTTGAAGACTACCACGACTATAGTCACGTTTCAGCCATTGCAATATCTTGTTTATATTCACTATATCTGTGTGAAGTTTCGACAGACAGACAGACAGATAAACATTTGTACAGCAGCCGTGTCACGGTGAAATTGATTTCGCAACTCAATGCTGAAGATTTTCCATTTAGATCTAGAACTAAGGCTAGTTCTTAAGAGCCAACTGACGAAATAATGAAAAAAGAACGAATATACGAAACTAATTCTTTTAAGCTATCGTTAATCGATTAAAACGTGTTTTTCATCAGTTATATAGATTTAAAGTAAGAAAGAGGGTTAGACAGGTCAATGCTAAGGAAGTAACTACCCCCAAAATCTGCTGAAAAGAGCCGGTAAGTAAATCAATATGGTTACATTTTGATATGACTTTTTAAGACTGACGCATGACTTTGAAGTGTCTGTCTTTGGAGTCATAGACAGACACAATGTCTCTTAAATAGATGAACGATTTTGATGTAGTTTTCTCTGTTTGAATGTTAAGGTTATTGAGAGTGTTGTTAGCTATGTTTAAAGGAAATTGCTTCAGTCGATTAAAATCATTAGGCGTTTCCTAACAGATGGAGTTTAAAATCTCTACAATATTAATATTATAAATTCGAAAGTAACTCTGTCTGTCTGTTATGCTTTCACGCCTAAACCACTTTGATAGAATTTTTATCCCTACATTAAAATAAGGTTAAAAGGTAGCCTATGCCTTAAGCTCTAGTCTACCTATCTACCCAATTATATGAAACCGTTTACTTCTAAAAATGAAAGGTTACGCGATTCTGAAAAAAAACCCTTATGCCCTAAATCCTTACCTGGTGAACAGGCCTGTGTTGGTGAGTCCATATTTAGTGTCTCCAGCTTTAATGTATAACTTGCAGGCGTCGTGCTGCCGGCAGCAAGTGTCCGTGAAGAAGAACAGTCCCAGGTCGCTGGAGCGGGCCGTGGCCGAGCGCCCGTCGCCGCACCACACCGTGCCTAACGTTTAGAGCCACTCAGTAAACTTGTTTATTGACTGGCTCTTTTGATAGAGCCAGTGGCGAAATTTGGTTATTTTATGGCACTGACACAATGGAAACCGAAATAGGTTTTATAAGTGCCTGTAAAGACCTATTTGAATCGATACACCATTAAGAGCCGCATAGCAAACGTATTAATTGACAAAAAATAGGAAATTAAAACCTTTATCAAAAGTAGACACATCATAAAAAGCCTTTAATAAGGCTTATTTTTACAGCCCGGTTGGCTTTGTGGTTAGTGACCCTGACTCTCAGGCCGCGGGTCGTGGGTTCGAATCCCATCCAGAACAAACATTTGTATGCATGAATATTCTGTTTGTCCTGTGTCTGGATGTAAATATCTATATAAGTATGTATTTAAAAAGTAGTATATCAGCTATCTGGTTACCATATCACAAACTCTGCTTAGTTTGGAATCAGATTGGCCGTGTGTGAAAAATGTCCCAGGATATTTTTATTTATTATTTTAAATTAATTTCATTCATCATTGACATTTTGTTTTGGCTCTAATGTCAAAGCTGCTGAAGCTACTACCGGTTTTGAAGTCAGTCAGCACATGTGCAATCTGATGCAAACTGGGCATAGCAAAATTAGTAGCGCCGTCTAGTGGCTTTTTATTGTATACTACTACTAGTGGCTCCCCGCGGTTTCACCCGCGTACCCGGGAGGTCTTCCATTTTCCCGGGATAAAAAGTAGCCTATATGTTAATCCAGGTTATAAGCTATCTTTATTCCAAATTTCATTCAAATCCATTCAGTAGTTTTTACGTGAAAGAGTAACAAACATCCATACATCCATACATCCATACATCCATACTTACAAACTTTCGCCTTTATAATATTAGTAGGATGTAATTGATTACTTCATCACATGAATTTATTAATATTTGTGTAATTTCGATGTATTAATCGCTAGTAAGCCTAATTAAAGTATGTGATTCTACCTAAAAAGATCTAGAAATGTTTTACCTGGATAAATAGCTTGCACTCTGTCCTTAAAAGAGTCCACGACAGATGTGGCGGCGTTGGCCACACTGGTCACTCCTGATGCGAGGTTGCCAACAAACCCTCTGTCGTTGTCCAGAGATCCTATATCCTTGGCTCCTGCCATCAGCTGGCTGAGAGGCTTGGTCAACCCTGAGGAGATGGACTTGAGGATCCCACGGCCAAATTGACCTGGATTAACGAAACAGAGGCTTTTATGATAAAGAGTTAAAGTGAATTGTTTGACTGAAAATGTCTGTTTATTCTTTTACAGTATGTATTTAAATTATAGTGTAGAATTCCAGCTATAAATTATTATAATACCGTTACAGTTATGGTTAGTTTGGGCTTAGTCAAGCTATGTCTCAAGAAATATCACATAATATTTAAGTTATTTTGGCCCGTCAGCTCAAACCCAATTTTATAATAAACTAGTTTCAGCCGCGTAGTTAGGTTAAGGAATATAGAAATAAAATATAGCCTATTAAATTCTCTGATAATGTAGCTTTCTATTGGTGAAGGAATTATTCAGATCAGTCCAATAATTTCGGAGCCTTTTCGATATAAACAAACAATTTAAATATTCTCCTCTTTATTATATTAGTGTAGACAAAAACCATACATACCTAGTCCACCATTCTCCTCTCGACTCCTAAGTCTTTCCGCTTCCAAAGCTTCACTCTGCCTCTGCATTCTCTTAAACAGGTCGAAAATACTTTTCGGAACTACTCTCTCAGCAACGCTTTCCACCACACTCTCCACTACACTGCCTGCTAGGCCAAATATAACTGATATTGCATCTGTCTTAGGTGCAGTAGTTGGCACAACATCTTTGGAATCGTAATAATCTTCAGGGACATCTGGTAGATCCTCAGCGTCCAATTCAGTGAATATTGGTACGTTTGTTTCATCCAGTTCTGAGCTGTTAGGGTCTGATCTGCTAACTTCGTCAGTTTTATTTGAATCCCTGGTCACTTGAGATTTAACTGTAATATTACGTAGAGGTTCAAATTTTGTAGTTTCTTTTGTTAATATATCTTTATCTGTCGTATTTGAGTATATGTTTGTTGATGTCGTGTTTTCTATGGATTGTTCTTTGGTTACGTTCTCTATATCTATGTTTGGTTTTGATGTAACTGGTGTTTCATTTTTATTTCTATTTAATTCAGTTGTTTTATCTGAATCGTTTTCCGTTGTGAATTCCATGTAACTTGATGTATCAGATACTTGAGTTGCTGAAGGTAAAGTGACTGTTTCGTCAATAACTATATCTATCAATTTTTCTGTTGTTGTTAAAGGAATTACAGTTAAATCTGGTTCTGCTGTACTCTCTACTATACTTATAAGAATATTTTCCGTTGTACTTAATAGCTCTAGTGGTATAACACTATAGTCTACTGTAAGTGTAACATCTTCTTCACGACTTATATTAGCAGTTGTTTCTGTTGATGTTTGATTTTGTGTATTATTATTCATTATTTCTTCAGCTTCTTTGTTTTTCTCTGCAATTTTCTTATCAAGATCATTACTGATAGTATATCGATGCGATTCTTTTTTAAAGTCAGCATGCCACGGTACTGTGCCATATTTTTTGTTAAATTTAATGGAGTATTCCTCATCAAAATCTATGATGTTATTGTCAAAGTGGTCGTCTATTGCTACATTGTTTATGGGATTTTCTGTGGAATCGATTGATTTTGATGAAGTGGATGGGTGGTGAGCTAATATTAATATGGCACTGATGATGAAGCTGTTCATCTTTCTCCTCACCCGGTGATACATCTTTGATTAGCCATCTGGAAAAATAACAGAATAAACTTAAAATATTTGTTATAAAACATATGGAAGGAACTATAATTTTAATGCCTTATGATTACTATTTAATGATTACTGGTGATACCTAAGATCCTTTGTTTAATATCTGTATGCGTAATTTTGAAGCATATTTGATTTACGTGCTAAAATATATTACTAAAGCAATAACGTAGGTATTTTCTTCTGTAACTACCAATAGATTTATATCTGGACAATAACACTTATTTAATATTCTTTTCGATCAATAATTTACAATCAATAAAAAATTGTTTATGTAGTAAATATTTAAAACCGGAACAAAATTTGGATCAGTAAAAGATAAAGATCTGATACCAAAAATAATCCCTTCCAACCAAACAAAGTTTTTGATAATTAAAATTGCAGGTGACCTTTCCAAATATATCCATTAAAGGACTACTGGGTACTGGGTACTACAAAAGGTAATACAGGATTTTATTTTAAGCTGAATTTGAAAGTACAGCTACGTGCAGCTATAACAATGCGGAACGGCTTTGTCGGCGACTGTATAGTCTGCAACGAAAATTATACTACCGACACTCAGATTGTGGAATGAGCTCCCCGCCATAGTATTCCCAATAGAGTACAGTAAGAGGTCCTTCAGGAAGGGAGTGAAGAGAAATTTACAGGGTCGGCAACGCGTGAGTGACGCCTCTGGTGTTGCAAGCATCTATAGGCCGGTAGCCGCATCTCATCAGGTGGGGCAGTATTCCTATTCGCCACCTTAGTGGTATAAAAAAAATACTAAAATCGCCAACTAACCGAACCCATCGACATAAGACAGTAGACTCTAAATTTTCATACTGAGATAAATTAGGTTAGCTTCAAAAAGAAGCTAGAAGAAGAGAAGTTTGAAGGAATGCGGATGAAACTGCGGAAAGACACTACTAAAAATTATAAGCTGATAAACTCCCACTTTTCAATACGCCAGATTGTTTACGTTACAAACTGTACGTACTCTTAAGCAATGTCTATGCTAAATGATAAACCTTGACCACGATTGCTTTATAACGAAATACAATTCATTTTTAAGTAATATTTCAACAATATTGTTGTTCATTGTTGTCTATTTTATTTGCACATTTAATATTAAACTCATCTCTCATATAGATGATAATTAATAATTATATCCCGGGACATTATTTACACACGGACATGGGCATTTTGATTCCTATTAATTAATGGGCTTTAGCTGTTTACTTATTTATTTTATTACGACAGATTGTTTTTGTGGTGAGTGACCCTGACTTTCAAACCGCCAGTTGTGTGTTCGAATCCCACCCAGAGAAACCTGTGTGCGCGTGAGCATGTCTGTGTTGTATGTATTTAAAAGTAGTATTTCAGATATCTGGTTACCGTATCACAATCTCTGCTTAGTTTGTTTTCAGATTGGCCGTGTGAAAATGTCCCGGGATATTTATACTGGCCTCAAACCTTCCAACTGAAATAGTGTAGGTACAACTAATTCACAGCTATTTATTTAAGCGTTAGTAATTGAATCACATTTAAGGAAGTGTTCAAACACTTTTTATGAAACACATAATCGTCCCAGGATGGCCACTTCCCCGTTGTTTCAACGTGTAACCGCATCGGATGCATTACAATATTACATGCATTATGTATAATTACCGATACAGACAGACAGACATGTGCGAAAATACTGTTTTGTAACAATTCATTGAACTAAGTCAATATTTTGTTACTTTTAATTGTTTTCATTTATTTAACGACTATTACTACGATTTATTTGTCGACCCGCGCAATTTCGTTAGCGTCACTTGCCCGTTTTAGCAACAGTTTTGATTGATGTTCCGCTCCTATTCGTCATATCGTAATGATTTATACATAAAAACCTTCCTTAAGAATTACTCTATCTATTAAAAAAATCGCATCAAAAACCGTTGCGTAGTTTTAAAGATCTAAGCATACATAGGGACAGACAGACGGCGGATAGCGACTTTGTTTTATACTATGTACCTAGTGATTAGCATGTCATACATCACTTACATTAATACATATATGTATTTATTAATGTTATCTTACTAATATTATAAATGCGGAAGTTTGTCAGATACATGGGTGTATGTTTGATACTCTTTCACGTCAGAACGGCTGAAGGGATCGCGTAAAACTTGGTACAGAGTTAGATTATGTTCTGGAAAAAAATATATGCTACTTTTTATCTCGGGGAAATTAAAGATCCCCGCGAATGAGGGAGATACCGCACGACTAAAGCTAGTGTGAACCTTCTTCTTGAATTTCTCTCTGTTTATTCACTTAAACCCGTTGCGTAGTTCTAAAGATCTAAGCGTACAGACGGGGAAGCTTTGTTTTGATACATATGTAGAGATTTGTGAATAGTAAGACTATACTAAAATTTATCTTAAAAAACTAGATATTAATATACTAATAATAATAACTATATATAGCTACAAAAATTTAATTACACTGGGAACTTTGTATACATACATCTTCATTTTATAACTGATAAATCAACCCACTAACAAGTCACAACCTTAAGCGATGATCAAAACAAACATGGCCGGCAGACTTTTTTTTCACATTTTTGATTGACATCGTAAAAAGTCCTACAGTAAAAAGGCATTTAATTTCTTAGTGCCGTATGACCCTCCATGTAGACCATGCCCTCCCATGCATACAGTTATTACTGGTCACATAATACTTACTGTTGTGTTAGTTATTTCATAATTGATTCACGCAGGCTGCGCGCGCGCATAATGCCACCCATTATGCTCTACAACTCTTTTATAACTAAAACTCAAATTGTTTTGTCAAGGTTAAGTATTTAATCAGGCTGGTTTTATTGTCTTATTTATGGATATAATTTACATACTAGTTTCTCCACGCGGCTGCCTTCAGCCGATGTTGCGTGAAAGAGTAACTAACATACCATCGGGTATGTTAGTTACTCTCGTCGTCTATATCTACATACAATCGGAGTCAGAAAATATTTACCACCTTAAGGTTTATATTTGCCTGCACACGTCTATGTCACAAAGTCGATATGTCATTAGTCTCGGTAAAGAGCATAGCATAGCATTATAAGTCAAATTTTAAACAAGGAAATGATGTTAAAATTGATATATTAAACTTTAAAAATGGAATAAATAAGTATTTTGAGCTTAACCGCACAATGTGATAAAGATTGTAATTTTAAAACTGGTAAACATTTTTAGACCGTACATTCTCACAAACTTTCGCATTTATAACATTAATAAGGTACATAGATTTTCTTACATGTATATAAGTAGAGGTAAGTTAATATGTCTTAAGTAAAGTTACAATCGAATAAATTGACATTTCGAAAGACCATTCACTAGGCCTGTTGCCTTCGCTAGATCTGTTAATAAGACACACAGATTATGGTATTGATTTGTAGAAGAGACATTTTGTTTAAGGGCCTCTTATATAATAACAAAATACTAAGTACTAAAAATACACACAAAGACCCTTCGCATCAGAGTAGCAAGAAATTTATAGAATGTCTCTGCAATTTAAAAAGCTACGTACCTATAAGTATTAAGTATTATAGCCATTTCTTATATAAGTAAAAACTACATATATACCTTATTATCGTAGGTTACAATTTTTTTACACTGGGGCCGCTTATTCAACGCGACGGAGAACTTCAATCTGTACTATTTAATATAGAAAAATTAAAGATTTTGTTCGTTTGGTTGAACATATTATGTCACAGGAACTACATAGGTACTTGTTTAAATTGAAAATGTATTTTAGTGTTCGATAGTCATTAACTAACGGCTTAAGATAACATAACGCAAATTATTGGAAATACGGGGAAATTATAACACAGACAAAGTTGCGCGGATCAGCTAGTTTATATGTAGTGATGATGATAATAAGCTTGGAATGTATTAAAATAGTAAATTTTAATAAATAATCGATTAGATTTGGCTCAAAACTTATTATCATTCATAAAACATCTATGTAGGTAGGTATTATATTATGGTTATTACAAAACTATGCAAATAATTCAATGAACGCCAAATATTCATTGCCAATTTAAAATTATCAATGTCAAGAGTATAAATAAATTACTATTAATATACTTGTGGCTTTTATCTGTACTTATCAATTAGCTTAGATTTTTTTTGCTGTGGAAGTTTATACGAGCTTATGGACTAAGTATCTATATAAAACCGTCTTAAAAAAATTAAGATTCCTAATTTTAATATTTTTCTTTATGCTTATTACTTCAGTAATTTATAAGCTAATTCGGTTTTTTAAATGAAGTAAATAACATTCTCCATTAAAAAGGGAACATGTATTGTATATGGTGGACCGCGATCTCGAGCCAGATGCCGGAGTTTAAGGCACATATCTATATGTTTATAGAAAGAAAGAAAAGAAATAAAGAAAAAACATTTATTCAAGACAACACACAACATTACATCAACCTTCACACACATATACACGAAGAACAAATAAATTATATGCAATGCTGCATGATGCCCGGAATAGGTCGCGACTCAGCATGATGCGAGGGTTAATATAAACTACCCCTCACGCTGGTTTTCAGTCGTAACCCACGTCCGTGACATCACGAACATACATATAGAATATACCCTTCTGTACTATATTCTTTGACTATCAAATACCTCTGGCTATGATAAACGGTTGTAGTACAAAGCTTCGCACGGTCTAGTTATAGGCTGAACGAAACAATCGGGCTTTGAGAACGTTCAGTGTGAATATTGTTATTATATTGGTTATAAACTGTGTTTTAAATTTCATTTAGTTCCGTTGGATAGTTTTTTAGTGACAGAATAACAAACATTCATCCATACTCAGCAACTCTCACATTTATAATTTTCTAGTGGTTCCCCGTTGTTCCATATTACCTATATGTTAGGCTCTTTCTATTTTGTAAAACTGTTTCAATTTTTGTTGCGTAATTAAGTAGTAAGCGAAGAGACAGACATAGTCTGGAGGCAAAGGTATTTACTTAGACATTAGAGAAAATAATTATATGTACCTAGATGGTTTATGTAGGTAACTCAATTTTTTTATGTTTGATTTTGTTTTGTCGATTTGGGACATATTTATATTAGGTATATAAATTAATATAGGTATATAATAATATTTTAAATTAATATAAAAACCGTTTATCTTCATATTCTATCCATATTTTTGCTTAGTATACATTTCCTAGTATTTTAACCCCGGTGCAAATAGAGAAGTGTGTAGGTACTACACACTTCTCTATTTGCACTTCGTGCAGACGTGTGTAGGTACTACACACGTCTCTATATTTTCCTTAAAGGTTACCTAATTGATAGTTTTCTTAACTATCATTGAAGAAAACCTTTCAAAATCATCAGCTTGTTTCTACTGTATTAAAAAATATGTCAACACCATAAAAAATATCATAGACAATCTCGTCTGATAAATCATAATGTCAGTGCCTATGTCACAAGTATATTACGAAACGTACATACTAAAAACATATCCCTCCTTCTGTCGCAGTCGGTTAAAACGTGAAGTACAAAGAAAGGTACCTATATTAAGCAAGACTGCTTGTCGATCTATCAAAAGCCCTACCTCATTTTAAAACGCCTTGACCTTTATTTTCTTACTATTATAAAATGCGTAGAATTTAATTTAAACTGAGAATATTTTAATAATAAATATCCTGGGACATTTTTCACACACGGCCAATCTGATTCCAAACTAAGCAGAGCTTGTGATATGGTAACCAGATAGCTGATATAGGTACTACTTTTAAATACATACTTATATTTACATCCAGACACAGGACAAACAGACATATTCATGCATACGAATGTTTGTCCTGGGTGGGATTCGAACCCACGACACGCGGCTTGAGAGTCAGGGTCACTACCCACAAAGCCAACCGGGCTGGCTAAACAAAATGGTTATATTATTTTGTTTAATGTTATTATACAAAAGAATAGAACCACGTGTTTCATCGTTAAATAAATTAATTCATGGGTAATTTACTTAAAGCATAATAAAGACAATTATATACGCCCAAATTGCTAAAGAAGTGATTTGACTAAGTATGATTTTTTTATTAAATTTCATTACTGAGTAAGTAATGGTTTTATGAAATAAGTAAATATTTAACGTAAACTTTTGTAACTAGGTGGTTGCTAATGATTGACTGACCTTTTGGCTTTGCTCGCGGGTGTTGGATTCGACTCCCAGCCAGGACAAACATTCGCATTTTGTCTAGGTATCAATATCTATTCAAGTAGGTCTGCATTTAAAAGAAGTACCTATATGTATATTTTTGCAAGTGGTTACCATAACACATACTATCCTTAGTAAGCAATCATATTGACGATGTGTAAGAATGTCCCAGTATATTTATTTGTTAATAATGAAAGGTATATTATCAGGGAGTAACATAGGCTATATTTTATCCCCGTATTCCAACGGGAACGAGAACTACGCGGGGCAGAAGCTAGTAGAGATATAAATATGTGATTTCAAAAGTAAGGATTTACATTTAAGAATATAAAAGTTAATGTCTTTGTTCTATGGGTAATATTCATTATTACAACAATTACGAAAGCTCAACAAGTAAGCAGTTCAGTTATGGGGTCGAGATTCGACGAAATAATTGCATAATTTGTTGTCCAATAACAGGTTTATATATACTACCTTAGAGTATTATTACTACTATATATAAAAAACAAAACAATTTAATTAAAAATGTAGTCTTCAGTAGTTTTTGCGTGAAAGACTAACTTACATCCATACTCAAAAACATTTATAATCATAATAGGGTCAGTAGGGAACGCACCGACTTTGGAACATGAAGGAAGGTGCAGGTTCAAACCACGGGCCTGTACCTCTGAGCTAAAAACTTACATAACGATTTCCACCACTGGCTTACTTGGTAAATGAAAACATCATGAGGTAACCTGCATGCCCGAGATGTCACAATTAAAGGCATGTGAAGTCCGCCAATCCTTACTAGGCCCGCGTGGTGAACTATGGCCTAAACCCCCTCGTTGTTAGGGGAGGCTCGAGCTCCTCCGTGGAGACGTATATGAGCTGATGATGATCACCTAGTTACAATAGCACGAGTTTTGCATAGTTTGGCCGTGTGTGAGATATGTCCGGGGATAATACAATATACACATTAAAATGTCAAGAGCCACGATAATCTCTATTCTTAACCTTGAACTGAGGTATTTAAAAGGTCTATAATAATTTAAATACCAGTTCTATTGGTGTGGCGAGTCAATTTAAATATTAATGTATGACCTCATGGCAAGGTCACTTTGATTCTTATAGATTTTGACCTCCCGTTAGATGGGTTTTGGGTTATCATCCTATCAATGCTTTGCTATAATAAATATTCTGGAATTTTTTACATATACGGCCAATCTGATTCCAATCAAAGCAGAGTTTATGCTAAGTATATATTATATGTTGGATTGGCCGGTTGGCTTTGTGACCCTGACATTCAAGCCACCAGTCGTGGTTTCGAATCCCACTCAAGACAAACAGTTGTATGCATGAATAGGTAGGCCTGTTTGTTCTGTGTCTGGAGATAATTATATTAATTATCTACATAAGTATGAATTTTAAAGCGGTATGTGTAGTATATCAGCTATCTGGTTACCATATCACAAGCACTGCTTAGTTTGGAATCAGATTAGCCGTGTGTGAAAAATGTCCCAGGATATTTTTTCATTTATAATACCTAACCTACGTCATCGACCATCTAACGACATCTTAAGATAAGTAATGTAAACAATAATATATTTTCAATTGGATCCAGTAGTTACTGAGATTAGCGTGTTCAAACGAACGAACTTGCTTGCTGCCGTCGCGCGGTTTTACCCGCGTAGTTCCCGTCCCCGTAGGAATACGGGGATGAAATAAAGCCTATGTTATTTATGAATAACGTAGCTTTCTATTGGTGAAAGAATTGTGCAAATCAGTTCCGTAGTATCGGAGCCTATTTGTTACAAACAAACAAATCATTCCTCTTTATAATATTAGTATAGATATACACTAGTATAGAGTTATATAGATGAAATCTCGATTATAACCTTATATAGTGTTGAATCAAGTGCAAGTCTTGCGTAATTAATGCTCAGCCAGTGGTTAAGTTTTAAGACAAATATTTCATAGAATCAAGTAAAGGGAATGGTACAGTCTCAAGGACACCCTTGCCACATCATGTGGTCGATTATATCATAAGGTTCTTTATTCGTGTTCAAATAAATATCTTGTATCAAATCTCTCCCATGAAAATATGGGTCTTAATGGTTAACTAGATGCTCCAGGAAGAGAAATGTAGTTATAATAATTATTCATTTATTTATTTCAAGTATCAATTGACTCAATTATTGTTCGTAAACACCTTATATTATCTAAATGTTAATTAATCTATACTTCTATATTAATATTATAAAGCGGAAAGATTTGTATATTTGTATGTAACGAATAAACTCAAAAAGTACTGGACCGATTTTAAAAATTCTATTTTCATTTGAAAGCTACATTATCACTGAGTAACATAGGCTATATTTTATCCCTGTATTCCCTCGGGAACGGGAATTACGCGGGTAAAACCGCACGGAGGCAGGTAGTAATTTATAGAAAGGACAAATAACAATGTAGCCTATGTGTTTTTACAGAATATAATATATTGTATTTCTCTGCCAAATTTGATCGCGAAATCAATCCCTTCAACTATTTAGTATGAAATAGTTGGATAAAGTTATCATGAAATTTTATATTGTCAAAAGACTGAATTGATTTAAGACGAATAGTATGGTGGTCGTCAGTAATGGATTAACCCTTAAACAAATTAAGCAATTGCCTGGGGCATCACGTCTGGGACACCAAAAAAATAAATAAATTATGATATATTGTTGTCGCACCTCTTCCATTTCTAAGGTATATTAGATCTTATAATATAATTTACAAAAAACTAATTTGAAAAACTAAAATTCGCATATAATTTATTAAATATAATGACGGGAGTATCTCAGCGCTCCCGGGGTTTAAAATGTTTCTCGATTTATTTGTACATTTTTTAACGATGCGTGAACTGTATCATATTTTAATGAACTATCGGCTTAGGAAAACATCGTGAAGACAGTACCTAGTCAAAGAATCTGGTACCTTATACTGAGGTAATATTGATTCCCTTAAATCGTTCAATATTATAGGTCACACACGTGGATGCTGATAAGCAATAATGTGACAGCCCAGAAAAAGTCGAAAACAAAGAGGTTTTGATATATATTTTTATAATGCATCGCGTATTTAACATGCTACAAAAGTGTTTCAAGTCATCAAAAGTACATAAATAATGGATTTATATCATAGAAAAAGTCGTAAATCACATAGACATTATTATCTTTAAACGCCATGCCAAAACCGCGTGTATGAGGATTAACATATTATTGCTTATCAGCATCCATATATACTCACCAATGATCAAGCCATGCAATAATTATCACAAAACAAAATATACACACAAAAGCAAACACTGCCGTAAACTAAGTTAAAAAGTAACAACAAAATAATAACATAGCTTTGAAAATTGAATAGAGATTGACTGTACCAAAAACAGACGTAAGAATTCTATACGCGAAGAAAAATAATTTCAACACCCATCTACAAAATTACAATAACATTTTTTATAAATAAAGTAGGTATTACCTGAACGTGCACCACGAAATAACTTTCGAAAAATGTCTCAACACAATAAAGCACAAGCACCTTGCAAAATACACGATTTAAAAATCATGGAGAGATAAAAACAGCAATTAAAACAATATTTTGGCGATCGAAAATATTAAATTCACTGTCACTTTTTTTTTATAAAACGCGCGCATTTGAAGCCACAGACGTCACGGGCGCTGTTGCCGCGAAAACGTAGTGAAATGTCAAACGCGAATGAGCTTGAAAGGTAGTCAAAGGAGGGGCAGCGCACCTCCGCAAAAATTAAAAATAAAAATAGGTAGTAGGTATTTGTCTTTAGTATTTTTTATTAGACCGGTTTGTGGGTTATTATAATTATGTTACGGAAGAGTAAGCACGCGTATGCATAGTATACAGCCTTGTCTATGAATTTTTTGTTTTTTTTTTATTGTAGCATAATCAATGACGTGCTCGTTATTAATTAAAAAATAAATCAAGAATTTGGTATATTATGTTCTTTACTTAGTAGATATATAGAGGCGATACAATTATTTATGGTGCTAAACTGGCAACAATTGCTGATGGTAAGCGGCCACCACACGCTATGAGCCTTTGTAACACCAGGGGTGCCAATCCTGGAATTTCTTCACATATTTTTAGGAAGAGACTTACAGAGTCAAACATAAAATAAAGATATGAAATATGAAACGGACCATGTTTTTTCATCATCATCACCATCATATACGTCTCCACCGAGGAGCTCGAGCCTCCCCAAACATCGAGGGGGTTTTTAGGCCGTAGTCCACCACGCGGGCCTAGTGCGGATTGGCGGACTTCACACAAGTATGTTTTTTTGCTATCGTTTAATTATTTACCTACTTCGCCAACGCTCTACATTTTATAAAATCAATTGGAATTTAATAAAATCACGTTTGTCATTATTCAAAGCATTAGTTCTATATTTAGAACAAGGTTGGTTACAAAGGGAAACAAATTATTAAAAAAAAACATTCACATCTTTTTTTTTATGTCAATTGAAGTGTCACGTAACCTTTTCAAGGGATATGAAATTTAAAATCAGTGTAGGTAAATATCTAGTATTCTATTTTAGCATGGACATTAGCAAATTTTTTTTGTTACTTTAATTCGAGCTTTATTTGTTTATACTTTTTGTTGTCCCTCAATTTTTGCATAACCTTGACACTGGCAGAGTCATTGGTCATACAATGGAGCCATTAATTAAAAAAAAATGGAATTAGATACATAATAAAATTGTGAAATACATAATTCGAAAAATATTATATAATCCTTCAGAAGTAGACTACACCGGCAAGTTATCGAATCTTTTAAGTAAATAAAGATTATTATGAAAGTAAAGTGGCTGAAACACTGCACAAGTAGGTCGTAACATTATATTAACCACAATATTCGATAGAATATCAACCAAACCACAACACATGCACTAAATGTAATTCAAAACTTAAAAAAAAATTATTACTAAATTGAGGTAAAGTATTTTTCCGAACAGGCAACACTAATAGGATAGGCCAATTTTCAGGAACACATGGAAGGCTGACTCTTTTTAATTTAAAACGTACGTATATTGGTGCTTTAAGTCGTACTTTATAGTTTTTTTATGTATATCCAAAAGAGTATATATATAAAGATAATGTTTTTGCCGTTTTTCTATTGAAATTATTCATATTATAATTTTCAGAAACCTGTTTTCACTGAATAATAATTAACTTTACATTATCTTGACAGACGTGTAGGGTGATCTTTTGGCCGTGGCTTTGATTGTATTTTTCGTGAATCTACGCATTAACATAAACATTATTCATAGATTCTGAATGATGATAAGCTGTCACCAATATTACTGGTTTTACCTAGCGAAGAAAGACAAAGCAAATTCCAGTGTGACGATAAACGACCTGTTTTTACATTGGGACGTCTTTAATACATAGTTTACCTATACTTGTAACGAGATATATCTGCTATGAATTTTCTTTGACTATGTCTGACATTCGAACTCTCGGTTCCACTGAATACCGAACCCAGGGGGTTGCTAAGGGTCTGAAACCCTCTTCCAAAGCGTTATCCCCACCTGATAAAGCCTATGTTCAGCGTACCCAAGGCCTTTTCCTGAGTCCTTTTCACCGTTTCCCTTGCACTACATCAATCAGACAATCTGCATTATGTCGCAAACCCACCACGCAATCCGTTCCAGTCGGACGCGCGACCACCGCCGACCTTCCGTTTCTTATTAAATATAATTTTCAGATTTGTAAACCCGCCTTATCTGTACCGACGCATCCTTTATGTCTCACTGTTGTGGCAATTGTGATCTGGTAGATTTTTATATGGGAGACCGTCGCCATAATAAGACTGTACACTGGAAACGACAGGGTCATGTACTGTACGATTTCAGAGGAACTACCCCACTGGCGCTGCAATTGTGGAATGAGCTCCCTGCTAAGGTTTTCGCTGGGGAATATAGTATGGGGTTCTTCAAAAAAGGAGCCAATAGGGTTTTAAAGGGTCGGCAACGCACCTGTGATGCCTCTGGTGTTGCAGGTGTCCATAGGCTGCGGTAACCGCTTTCCATCAGGTGGCCAGCATGCCTGTTTGACACCGTCGTGGTATTAAAAAAAGCTAACTGATAGACTGACTTTCAAACCGCTGTTATTGTTGCGATTTCTACCCTTGACAAATATTTGCGTGCATGAACGAACATGTCTGTTTGTTATGTGTTTAAATGTAAATATCTATTAAAGTACCTAAGTATATCGATACTAATATTAGAAAGAGGTAAAGTGAGGTTGTAGGGGGAATATCCGGCTCAGCTTACCGATTTTTAAAATTATTTTACCAATAAAAAGCCATGTTATTGGTGTCATATTTTATAATTTATCTCCGCGCTGTTTTATCCTCGTATCCCTCCCGGAATGAGCGCTACGCGAGTAAAGCCTCGCGTTCGAAGCTAGTTTACTATGTAAATAGTCAGTTGTCTGATTACCACAGTACTTACAACCTCGTAATTTGGGATTTTTATTTATTAAAGAACATCGTTTAAGTTAAAACAACTTTATTAATATTATATAAACTAAGTAATCACAATGAACGAGTGTATTTACAAAATCAACAAGATTGCTATTTCATGGCGTTATAATTAGTATATTATATCTGCAGACACAAAACCTCATAACTTAATTTTATTTTAATATAAACTCTAATTACCTCTAGCAGATAATATTTAAGTTACTAATGTCGCATGTGGCTGCAGTTTATCAACAATGAACTTAAACAAAATAGGTTGAAAATGCATCTCCGGAATCGGGCCCGTCTTTAGAATCCGGATCATCAAAGTCAGACTTTTCAGTTCCATAGTCTAAAGAATTTAGCAGTTCCATTTGCTTCTTAAACATTACCTCTTCAGCATTTATCTTCGATGTCTTCCTCCGATAACCACTTAGAACTTCTTTTGATATATCGCTAACATTATCTTCTTGTTTTTTGAATTTGGCAGGTTTCGATGTTGGGGCTTTTGTAGTAGCTGTGCTGTTTTTCATTTCGTTGTATTTTTTCATTTCCTTGTCGTAAGCTTCTTCGATCCAGTCTAACTTAGTCTTTTTGTATCCACTTGTTACACCATTTGTATTGATCTCAATATCTATAGCGAGATGCTTAGCTTTAACATCAACTTTTGCTCCAACTGTAGTTTTTTCAATTTTACTTGGATTAACTTCTGTGACCTGTTTTACTTTTGTGTCATTTGCTATGAAATCATCGTCATTATCAGCTTCGTATTTCCTATCGTCTAGATCGGTATTTGGTTTTTCAATTTTATCTACACTGAAATTATCTTCACCCTGTTCTTCATTCTTTTTAATATCATTAACATTTTGAATCAAGTTTTCATCTATATCTTCCCCATTCTTTCTTTCATCAAGGTAAATTTCTGGTGTAGTATTTATGTTTGGATTTGTATCTATGTTCTCACCATCTTTTTCACTGTGATAAACATCAGGCTTATCCACTATATTCAAATCTTCATCGGTGAGTATTCTTCTATCATTTTGAAAAGCAATTCCTGTTTCAACGTTATCTGTATTTGAATTATCTTCAGTAAAAGCTTTGAATTTTCCGTCTACACTATGTACACTTGCCTCCGTAACGTTATTGACATTTTCAATAACATATTCCTTATTATTTATCTCGTTAATTACCTCAGTGATAGATTCAATAACTTTTTGTTTATTATCCACCAATATATTTTCTATAGATTTATTAGCTGATTCATTGTTAGCAATGTTCATATTAATTTCTGCAGCCTTTCTTCCCACTACTAAATCCAGATACTCATTTTCAATATTTTGTTCAATAGCATTTTGTTTAGAATCATCAGCACTGGACGTTATTTTTTCTTTTGATATTCTATATGGATCAGACATATTTTCGTCTCCCATAACTAATGAATTGGGTTTCATTGTATGAACTAATGGCATTGTTGGCGATGTGTTTTTTAATACTTTTTTCTGTATCTGTTTGATATCCGGTGCGCCCTTTATTGTTTCTAATAGTAAATCTATACCATCGTGTACTGCAATGTTTAAAAATCAATATGAATTTATAAAATAAATTAAGTTCAAATCGTGTATTTATCTATTGAGCTACATGAGATAAGCCACATGTGACGATTTCTGAGTGACCATACAGACTTATAAGATAATCAAATATTCAAGATATTTATTTGTCTATGAAGTACAAATAAAGCTAAGTTTGTCGATAAAAGCATCATGACTACATAAGGTTATTATCTGCATTAATTAATACGTAAATATTACCTTTATATACTCGACAAATTTCTTACCTGGCGCAGGTTCTGTGGGATGGTTCTGTTTTAATAAATACTCCATCATCAGTAGCATATACTCCATTGTGTCTTCATTATTCGCATCTCTCTTTCTTCGATTAGAGTTCATGATTTGAGCCAAAGCTTTCAGTTTCCTAAGATTTTGAATAAATCTCCTTGAAATATCATCAATTGTTACTGTCTCATTCAGATCCCTGTCATTACTTACCTTATTTGATACGTCATTATTGTAGTTTGTTGAATTATTTTCCATACCAATTAACATCTTATACATTTTTCTCATAAATGTATTTTGTATCAAGTTGTATCTCAAAAATAAGCTCTTTAGATTTGGTAAATATTGGTTTTGAGTCATATTAGCGTCTGTTTTCTCACGCATACCAATTTTTCTATAGTTGTTATTAACAGTTAAAACGGCAATCATTTCGTTTAATATTGTAGCAAAGTTTCCAAATGATTTGATAAAGTCCTGTGCATGTTTCTTTATATAACCAATTTGTATAATATTTGTATTAGACATATTGTAATCTTCTATCTTATTACTTTTTAAGATTATATTAAGCTTATGCACATCATCATGGAACGTTGAATTTTCTTTGATGACTTCTTCGTTATATTTTTTAGGAATATCAACAAGATGCAACAATCCTTTAATTGTTTTTATAATTCTTAATATATTTCTTGTTTCGTAATTTAGTTCTTTAACTTTATTTTTAAGCCATGGTTTATTACTAGGCTGGATTTTACACGGCCCCATGTTTTCACAAATGATTTCTATAATGTGTTTTTTATTTAGATTACCACTATTTCTAAATTGTTTCAGTGTGGTATCGGTAGAATTATTTTTGCTAAATATTTTTTTTATTAATCTTTTCATAATCTTAAACACGTTTGTTTTAGGTTTAGTATTGGGTCTTACGGTTTTATTTTTACTGTTCATTTCTCCTAATAGTTGTTTCAATATAGTTTGAAGATCATTTAGTTTGTAACGAGCATTTGGCATTTTAAAATAATTCAGGTTTTTGTCTTCGTCAGACACTGAATGAGTTGTGTTTAAAATTTTCTTTAAATTATACTTATGGCCTATTCTTCTTTCAATATCTTTTCTACTAACCTTTGGCTTAGATACATCATTTTCAATTTTAGAATTATGATAGTGATAGTGATTAAGATTTTTAGTTAAGAATATTTCTTTATTCAAATGTTTTCCTTTATCTTTATACATTTTCACATAGTTCCATTTGCGGATGTTATTTTCAGGACTTAACATTTTATCTATCAAACTGATAAGCTCTTCATCTTTCATTCTTTTATTATTGTTTGCGTTTGTAGTTGTTTTTATATTGTCATGGCTAACTGACCTAATTAATTCAGTTTTATTGTATACTTTATCGAATTCAGTTTTTTGTGTAGTTGTTGGACTATTTAAGCTATTATCCATAGAGTATTTATAATATTCATTATCTGTCAATGTAGTATTTGCCATAACTGTTGTTAAATTAAGACTGTTTATTGTTGTATATGTGTTTCTTCCCACAAAATGTGTTGTAGTTTCCACCATATTATTAGATGGAGTATCGGTGACGTTTTCTGAAAGGGTAGTTTGTAAAGCTATATTAGTTAAGAATTATGAAAATACTAGTAGCTCCCCGCGGTCTCACCGGGGGATCTTCAAATTTTCCGGGATAAAAAGAAGCCGATGTCCTTTCTCAGGCTCTAGACTAACTGTGTATCAAATTTCATTTAATTCGGTTCGGTAGATTAAGCGTGAAAGCAAAACAGACAGACAGTTACTTTCGCATTTATAATATTAGTGTATAGGTGTTATAATAATATGTTGCTTAGGATTTTTACCTTGCTGCAATGGATCAGATGTCAATGATATTTGATAGATATATCTCGGTGATGTTGGTACTTCTCGTTTTTTTCTTCCGTATCTTCGTTGAGGCCTTCTCGTAGTTTTATTATACACAATTTTTCTTTGACGTGATTTCTGTTTGTTTTTCAAATTCTTCTGTGCAATCATATTATTTTGAGCGATCGATCGTTCATAAGCTTTTGTGAAGTTCTTAAGAGCTTCTTTGTTAGTTTGCAGTTTTTCGGATACCATTTTGTTTACAGATGCCATTACCTGTTTGAATACGCTTTTGACAATTTCTTCATTGTCAATATTTACATTGTCTTTATTGGTTTGTTTGATTGCTTGTTGGATTGCTTCCTGTTTTTTCATCAGCAAATTCTTTGGTTGAATCGGTATAACTTTCCGTATAGCTTGTTTTGCATTTGTTAGTTTTGCTTGCCGTTTATTTACCGGCTTATTATTTACCGTTGTTTTCTTGTCAACCGGTTTACTACGTGTAGGTAATTTCTTTACAACCGGTTTTTTAGTAGCAGGCGGCTTTTTGTGAACTAGTTTTTTGTTCACATATGGTTTTTTGGCAGCTGGTTTTACAATATTTCTCTTTGGTTTTGGCACTACCTTTTTAATAGGCAGACTTACAGGTTTACTTTTTTTTCTATGTTTCACCAATGCCTTCTGTTGCGCATCCTTGCGTGTTTTGACTGTTTTAGTGCCTTTTTCTGAAATATTTTTTACAAATTAAATTAATTTTAGGTACCTTTTTTTTAATAATAATGATGACCCTAGTAACATTTTTTATAGCTTCTGCATTATATCTTACTTAATATAACAAGCTAATAGATAGACAGATGATATCAACATGATCGGAGGGATAATCTGGTCTAGAAAAGCTACTAATAGAGAATAATAGAAGCAGCTGGTAGAGGCCTATGTGTCACTGGGCACGCTGACCACTGAACCGGGAAACCCGATGTATTAGAATTAAGTTAAAACAATTTTCTACAATAAAGGCTAATAATAATATAACACAGGTATATTTGTTTGTTTGTCCCGTCAAGATTACTAGTCAATTGTCTCCAAAATTCTGTAAATGTAATTCTGCTTAATATGATACTTACTATCTGGACAGAAGCTAAGCAGATGACAGTCCCAACGACCATTAGCGTCGCAATCACAAACTGTACAGCCCACACACCAATCCGCTGGAAAACATTATACAATTTATTTACTTTCTACAATACTGAAGTATGGTTTTTTATTTACATTTTTAGTAATCAGCGACTTAAGCTCCAGGTTTTAATTATAAATTGGAGCTTAGGAAAATGTGTAACAGTTTATAGTAAAACAGAAAATATGTAACAGGTATAATTTTTTTAATTATATAAAAATCATGTTTATATTTATTAATATTAGTTTTGGTTGTATGTTTAGTAAGTTTGTGGTATTAAATTGAACATAGGTTAATAATAAATATTGAAAATAATACATAAGTAAGTAGGTAATATAAGCAAGAATTATGTTTCACAGCTTCATTCTTTGCGATTTAAGGTTTACATGTTGTAGTAGCGTCCCCACGCGTTAGCCTTGCACGGTTGTTTATAGTATTTTTTTTTTTTTTTTAATGGTAGGTATTTCTCACTAAACCGTCCCCATGCCCTACACCGACATTACGTTTGGCGCGCTTACGGCCTTGTTCTTCATTCTGTGTTTCCGTGCTCAAGCCTTCGCACGTCTCACAAGCTCCGAGTGTAGTTTGTTTTTATTACCTACTATTGTTATTTAAAAAATGGGTAATAAAAGGAAGATTGAAGACAACGGAAAACAAATTCGTGCCAAAATAAGAAAATTGGAGAACCAGTTAAAATCATCACGCAATCGCAGTAGAGTGATAGTTTATTCGTCGTCTTCCGAGAACGAATCTTCATGTAAGTACTCACTGTGATTTATTTTTAAATAACTAAAAAGTAAAACGTGCTTTTAACCTCAAAATTGATTACGGTTAAATGTGATGCGCACTACTAAAACTGAGTAATTGCTGTCACGTGTATATTTTTCCGTTTAAAATATGTTCTTGCGATGCGAGCTTCCAACACTGGGTCGTCTCTGTCGCTGCATATAGAACATATTGTCGATTTGTGATGCGAGCAACTAATACCCTGGAGTTGTCTCTGTCACATACATTTCTGTCCACCAGAAATTAATCGATGTCGTCATTTCCCAGCTTCGAGCGTGTCACACGTTTCGTCTGTCGAACGAGGTAGTGCGAGTGGTACGCAGCCGCTAAGCCCAGTTCCTGAAGCTTCGCTCGTAGTCCAATCCACTCAAGAGCCAATACCGGGGCCTTCCCAAGTAGTACCAGTGGAAGCGCCCGAAGTCGACACCGGTGAGGAAGCTGAGTTGGACGAAGAAATTTTAAATCTCCTGGGCGAGGCCCCAAAGGCAAAACCCTCGTTAGGCAAAAATGTCCACAAGGAGATTGCCTCTAGATGGGAGGAGATATTGCGTAAGGGGTTATCTAAGGATAATAAAGATAGGATCTATCAAGATTACTTAGTACCGGCTAATTGTGATCTCCTCGTCGCTCCTACCCTCAATCCCGAGGCGAAGGCGGCTTTGACGGACTTTGTGGTTAAAAGAGATCACACGTTGCAACAAAAACAGCAACAAATCGGCATCGCACTGGCCGCACTGTCGCAGGCGACAGAATTATTGATTTCTAAAGAGTGCAAGGAGAAAGTTCTAAAGCCTCTCAGCGACGCCTGCCGGTTACTATGTGATTATCATCACCTAGACTCAAAAACCCGCCGTAAATTTGTTATATCGGCCGTTAAACCCGAGTTAAAAGATATGCTCGTAAATACTCGCAGGGACCAATATTTATTTGGCGAAAACTTAGGTGAGCTTATAAAATCCGCCAAAAATATCCAAAAATCAGGCGAAGGTTTAAAGGTCACTCAAAAACAGCCATTTATTGATAAAAATAAATTTGTAAAAAATAACGATTCTCCCAAGAATCATTTAAACTACAAGGGCGCCTACCGCAAGGCGGTGCCAGGCCCGTCGCGAGGCGAGGCCTGGCGCGCGCATCCCGAGCGCCGCGCCGCGCCGCGCCGCGCGCCGCCAGCGCCGCGCCCGGGAACGATCGCCGCCGCGGAGGAGCTGCAGGAAGTAGACTCCCAACATGAGGTAAGGTACGCCGGCCGGCTCCGATACTTTTACGACTATTGGTCCGAAATCACTTCCGACCGTACGATTTTGTCGTGGATCCGGGGGTATACGATACCCTTTACTTCACCTCCATCGCGGTATGGTTACCAGATTGCTCGTAACTATCCCGGTACGGAGCATGAAGATTTTTCAAAAAGTATTAATACTCTTTTGAATATCGGTGCAATATCTAAATGTGATCATGTTGATGGTGAATTCTTATCTAATATATTTTTAGTTCCAAAACCTAATGGAGATAAAAGGTTCATATTAAATTTAAAATGCCTAAATAAGTTCATAAATACAATTCATTTTAAAATGGAAGATTACCGCACGGCGTCCAAACTTATAACGAAAAATTGTTACATGGCTTCCATAGACTTAAAGGACGCATATTTCTTGGTCCCGATTCACGAATCGCAAAGAAAATATTTGCGTTTTGAATATGACTGTCTTTATGAGTTTAATTGTCTCCCTTTCGGTCATTGCACTGCACCATACGTGTTTACCAAAATTTTAAAGCCGGTAATGAAACATTTAAGATTACTCGGCATTATAACCGTACAGTATCTCGACGATATATTTCTTATAGCTGACTCTTATGAATCATGCCTCAATAATATCATATATACAAAAAATTTACTAACTAGTTTAGGATTTGTAATTAATTACGAAAAATCTTGTTTAACACCGTCAAATCAATGTCGGTTCTTAGGATTTTTATTTGATTCAAATAAAATGATATTATTACTGCCTGATTCTAAGAAAAAGAAAATAAAAACAAATTTGTTGACAATATTTAAAAAACGAAAATGTAAGTTGAGAGACTTTGCCCGCTTAATTGGTCTTCTAGTGTCAGCTTGCCCAGCGGTACAGTATTCTTGGATGTACACAAAATTACTAGAACGTCATAAGTACTTAGCGTTACTAAAAAATCCATCTTATGAACAAGATATCAAAATCACTGACGAAGTTAAAGATGACATAGTTTGGTGGATTGACCATATAGATATAGGGATTTGCCCTTTTAGATTTAATCAGTTCATAATAGAAATATTTTCCGACGCCTCAACCTCCGGTTGGGGTGCATATTCTGATAGTAAAAAATCCTTTGGTTATTGGAAAGAAGATGAGAAATGTTTACACATTAATGAACTAGAGCTAACTGCAGCGTTTTTTGCATTGAAAATATTTGCTAATGATTATAATAATTGTGAAATACTTCTAAGAATAGACAACATGACCGCAATAGCAAGCATTAATAGAATGGGCAGTGTACAATATCCACACTTAAATAAAATATCACGTAACATTTGGCAATAGTGCGAGTCTCGTAAAATAACCATTTATGCATCATATATTAATACTAGGGATAACATTGAAGCAGACTCCTTGTCGAGAAAGAGATTTCAAGACACTGAGTGGGAGTTGGCCGATTACGCATATAATGAATTAAAACACAAGTTAAATAGTCCAGACGTAGATTTATTTGCAAGTCGTTCTAATGCTAAATGTTCCGTTTTTGTTACCTGGAAACGTGACCCAGATGCATGGGCTATAGATGCATTCACTATTTCCTGGGAAAATTTAAATTTTTACGCGTTTCCACCTTTTTCTTTGATTTTAAAAATGTTGCAAAAAATTATATCTGATAGAGCTGAAGGGGTAGTCATCGTACCAAATTGGCCGTCGCAGCCATGGTTTCCCATATTTAGAAGACTTATATGTTCTGAAACTATATATTTTGAACCCAATGTTAATTTATTGAAATCACCTTTCAGATCCGTTCACAACCTTCATCAATCGCTGACGTTGGTTGCCGCGAGACTCTCCGGCAAACTTAACAACAACTGTCCTCGCGAACAGTTCAAATAATGCTATCATCTCTGTCAGACAACACATACAAACAGTACGATGTTTGTATTAAGGCCTGGAGGTCATATTGTACTGACCATAGTTTTGATTATTTAAACCCAACGGTTCCTATTGTTTTGGATTTTCTATCCTCTGTAGTTGATAAGGGTGCCAAATATGGTACTGTAAATTCATACAAATCTGCTTTGTCGATTTTGATTGGTAGTAAAATTATGAATGATGATCACGTCAAGCGGTTCATGAAGGGCGTATTTAGATTAAGGCCCTCTGCACCGAAATATAATTTTACGTGGGACCCCGCCCCAGTTTTAGAATATTTAGCTCTAAAGTGGCCTCACGAAGGCCTCAGTTTAGAAGTTTTGTCAAAAAAGACTCTTACTCTATTGGCTTTGGTTACGGCTCATCGCGTACAGACCCTTTCGTTAATTAAAATTAGTAACATTGTGATAAGTCAAGGTAATGAAATTACTATCAAAATTACAGACCTGATCAAAACTTCCGGTCCTAATTCATCTCAACCATTTTTACGACTTCCCTTTTTTAACGAAAGATTAAAAATTTGCCCAGCTACTAGTTTAGTATCGTATATGAACAGAACTGATTCTCTACGTTCTTCCACAGATGATTATTTATTTATTAGTTACCGTAAGCCTCACGGCAAGTTGTCGTCTCAACGGTTGAGTCACTGGATCAAAGACACATTGACCAGTAGCGGCATCGACACCAGCGTGTTCGGTGCGCACTCTACGCGACACGCTGCCACTTCTAAAGCCAATAGATTAGGCGTTAGTATTGATTTGATTCGAACAACCGCGGGTTGGTCACAAAATTCATTAGTGTTTGCTAAATTTTATAATAAAAACCTGATCACAGACTCAAACGAATTTGCAAGGTCGATTCTTAATAATGAAGATTAAAATAAAGAAATTTTGAATAATTTTATGTTCTTACTTATTACCAATCACTTAATGACAGAAAATAATTCACATTTTATATTAGTCAGATATCTACTCTGAACATCCTACAACATGTAAACCTTAAATCGCAAAGAATGAAGCTGTGAAACATAATTAATGATCAAACGAACTTACCCTTACGTGAAGTTCGATCACAATTATGTGAACAGCTTCATTCGACGCGATTTATTAACACCCTCCCTTAATAAAATTTACCCCCCCCTATATATAAAATGTAAAATATTTGAACAGACTCTAAACATAATGAAGAACAAGGCCGTAAGCGCGCCAAACGTAATGTCGGTGTAGGGCATGGGGACGGTTTAGTGAGAAATACCTACCATTAAAAAAAAAAAAAAAAATACTATAAACAACCGTGCAAGGCTAACGCGTGGGGACGCTACTACAACATGTAAACCTTAAATCGCGTCGAATGAAGCTGTTCACATAATTGTGATCGAACTTCACGTAAGGGTAAGTTCGTTTGATCATTAATTATACATACCGGGTGGACAATCTTTACTGAAACTAGATTCGAACGGTTTGCATTCCTCTGGAGATTGTTTGTTGAAAACTGAAATGAGAAAATGCAAAATAAAAAACTATTCTTTGCTTCGCCCGGTCGAAAGTTATGAGGTAAACATAAAATGACGAATTAATAACCTCCTCCTTTTTTAACCGACTTCCCAAAAAGAAGGAGGAGGTTCTCAATTCAGCCGGTATTTTTTTTTGAAGTCTGGTAATTAGTATAGTACCTATTAGGTACATAGTACCTATTAAATTACTCATGTAATTATTAGAAAAAAATATTTAAGGATGTACCTTCCCTGGCAGCGTCACGAAAAAAGATATCACTCAGGCCAAATGGACTCCTGCGCACCCTCGTCTCTCTGTAATAAAATTAATAAAACATTTGATGTTCTGCTACAACGCATACCGCTATTACATTTAAACTTTTGGCTTATTTATTCTCAGTTCCATTAACGTCTTTATCCAGTAGGTACAAGGCAAGTTGGATGCTGATAAGCAATAAATCACATAGACATTATAATCTTTAAACGTCATTTTCTCGAAACTAAGTTTATTAGGGTTAACACATTATTGCTTATCACCATCCAACTTATATTTGTGTATTATCGCCATAAAATATTTATTTTAACGCTGGGCACATCATGAAATAATCGGCCAAATCACGAATGCCGGCATATCACTACTATTAGCGGACGACTAGACACTTCGTATAAACTTTACCTCTTTAAGTATAGACTATCTAAATCCTGCTACAGATTCATCATCATCAGCTCATATACGTCTCCACTGAGGAGCTCGAGCCTCCCCAAACATCGAGGGGTTTTTAGGCCATAGTCCACCACGCGGGCCTAGTGCGGATTGGCGGACTTCACATGCCTTTAATTGTGACATCTCGGGCATGCAGGTTTCCTCACGATGTTTTCCTTCACCGAAAGCCAGTGGTGTGAATCCGTACGCAAGTTTTTTTTTTTTTATAAACTCAGAGGCACGGGCCAGGGATTTGAACCGGCACCCTCATGATTGTGAGTCGGTGCATTCCCAACTGAGCCACCACGGCTTTAGGAAAGACGGCTAACAGATTACCCTGACTAAATAAGAAAGCATACTGACCTCCTCCCAACATGATGCCGGTGGTAGCTCTCCACATCGCACCGTTTATTCTCCCGTTTCCAACAGATGGCAGTTCCGTCGTTCTGGCAGAAGCAGAGGAAGCAGGGTCCAGGAGTCAAGGAGTTCGGAGCCAGGTCCCGTCTGAAGTAGTAGCCCACTTCTGGGCACGTGTCCACGCGTTTGATCTCATAGTTCGCTCTTGAGCCATCTGTAAGGTTAGTGGTTGTTTTTTATATAACGATTATCTATATTAGGAATAGTACAGATTAGATATAAGATAGAGCATTAGATCAACTACTCTGTCGCATTAGGCTGGCCTGTTAAGACAGACGTAAGTTTCATCTATACTAATATTATAAAGAGGAAAGATTTGTTTGTTTGTTTGTTTGTTTGTTTGTTTGTTTGTTTGTAATGAATAGGCTCCGAAACTACTGGACCGATTTCAAAAATTCTTTCACCTTTGGAAAGCTACATTATCCCCGAGTAACATAGGCTATATTTTATCCCTGTATTCCCACGGGAACGGGAACTACGCGGGTAAAACCGCGGGGAGGCAGCTAGTGGTTAATAAATAAATAATCGTAATTTATCATACTAGCTTCCGCCCCGCGGTTTTACTTGGGTTTCGGAAGGGGCCTACAACTTTCCCGAGATAAGAGTAGCCTATGTTCTTTCCTAAAATAAATGAATGCGAAGAAAGGGAGGCTTTTGTATTTAACCGCCGTCAAAAAAGAGGATTCTATGTTCCACTGTATTTATATTTGTTTTATGTAAGTACGTTCATAAAATAATATATTCGCTATCTGGTTACCATAGCTCTGCTTAGTTTGGAATCAGATTGGCCGTGTATGAAAAATGTACCAGATATTTATTTATTACAAACTAGTGGCTCCCCACAGTTTTTCCCGCGTACCCGGGAGATCTTCCATTTTCCCGGGATAAATCGGTTCAGTAGTATTAGCATGAAAGCGAGAAAGACGGACAGAGTTACTTTCGCATTTATAATATTAGTATAGATGCAGGAACCTACAAAAAAGTTATTAAACACTGACAATGCGGTGACCACACTATAGCATGGGAAATTCAAAGAATATCATCAAACACTAGAGGAATAAACAAACATACTTTTCCTACTATTGCTTACAATTATTAGGTCACCCGAGCGATGACAATAATACAAACAATAAATCAATCGAAACTCAGATTTGTAAACATTTCTACTACTCAATTTAGATATTGTTATCTAAACGTAATAGTTTTAGATAGGAACGATAATTTTAAATATAAAAATAACATAGGCCCATAAATTTAATTCACCAGCTTTTATAAAAAGTATATCTCTTATAGTTTCCAAAAAAAAGTGGCTGTGACATACGGACAGACAGACATGACGAATCTATAAGGATTCCGTTTTTGCCATTTAGCTAAAGTACCCTAAAAACAACGACGTCTGCGTCACGTTATAATTTTCCCCGTTTTTGCGATATTTTTCATTGATGCTCCGCTCCTATTGATCGTAGCGTGATGTCATATAACATTTTTTTTTTTAAATGGACTAGCAGGTGACAGCCTCAGATGGCTTTTACACCGTTACGCGGACTTTTTCGGTGAGCGCAGAGGGCTCTCAACCGAAGGAGTCATATAGCATATAGCCTTCCTCAATAAATAGGCTATCTAACACTTATAATTTTTCAATTGAGACTAGAAGTCCCTGAGATTAAATTCAAACAAACAAACTCTTCTTATAATATTAGTATAGATAAGTAAGGCAGAAGTAATATTTCTATATCAACACACAACACGTAGTCAGTTTCACCATTTTCATGTCACTTTGGTGTAATCAATAAAATACACTTACTGCTAGTCGTAGGTCGTAGATTCGATTCCCAATCAGACAAACAATGTACATAAACCTGTTTGATAAACATTGCTGAAATATGACATGATGAAGAATATAAAAATAGCACCAAGTGATTTTCAAATATGTATATATCAAACTAGCGGAGCCGGCAGACTTCGTTCTGCCCACCAGCGCCACCTACCGGGTCCAAATTGATGTATTATACATAAAAACCTTCACCATGAAATACTCCGTAATTTGGTGAAAACCGCATGAAAATCTGTTCATCGCGTTCAGACAGACAGACAGACAGAGGCGGCGGGGACTTTGTTACATATGTACCTAGGATATCTGGTTGCCAAAACTGTTCACTTTGGCCCTATAAAGAGTTGTCCAAGGGTATAAACAAACGACTCACCCTTGGCGAGGACTTGGGAGGCCAGGAGCAGCAGCACCAACATGCTCGAGGCGTCAAGACGGTTGCTCAATAATGCGCAAGAGCAGGCCCGAAACTCATACGCCAGCTAATGTTTGTAAACATACTGAAATTTTTCACGTTGCACCTTGTGGGACGGATTTGGATTTCGATTCGGTTTTTATGGACGGACATATCGTTTTAATGATGGTAAGTGTAAATTTTGTTTATAGGCACACTGGCTTCTGAGGTGACGGCTGGTTTAGAGGTGGTGCCTTTAGGTTGTCTTTTATAAGTGCTCGATGAATATGAGCGCTAAAACGAATGGAATTTTAATCAATTGAATACTCACCCAATAAACATCTATTATGTTCTATCCGAAGCCAAAGCCGACCCTAAATAGGACGAGGCGAGGAAAATGATGATGATGATGTTCTATCAGAATGTAAATGTACCTAAGTATTTTCTATACTAATATTATAAAGAGGAAAGATTTGTTTGTTTGTTTGTTTGTTTGTTTGTTTGTTTGTTTGTTTGTTTGTTTGTTTGTAATGAATAGGCTCCGAAACTACTGGACCGATTTCAAAAATTCTTTCAGCTTTGGAAAGCTACATTATCCCCGAGTAACATAGGCTATATTTTATCCCTGTATTCCCACGGGAACGGGAACTACGCGGGTAAAACCGCGGGGAGGCAGCTAGTATATTATAAAGTGGTATATGTAGGATATAATTTATCTGGTTATCATAGTACACGCTGTTTAATTTATTTATATATTACTAGTGGCTCCCCGCGGTTGTTACTTTCGCATTTATAATATTAGTGTCTATAGATAAGGTACATCAACAGAGAGGGGCAAAGAAAAATAGATTGATGTTCTTAGAAGTCTTTTGAAATCAGATTGACGATGAATTAAAATAGACCCGCGTGGTAGACTATGGCGTAAAACACCCTCGATGTTAAGGGAGGCTCGAGCTCCTCGGTGGACACGTATATGAGCTGATGATGATGATGTATTAAAATCAAAGGCAAGTTTAAGTATTTTGCATTTGAATTTTGGCCCTAAAAAAATATACTTGAACTACCCAAGTCCATCCACCGGATTGTAAACATTTCTCCGTCGATAAACACATGATGTTACGAAATCCGTGCGAGCCGGACACTCGTCACACAGCCTGCGCAAGCGCCATGTTGCGCGCGCCCGTCTGCCTTCTCGCCGCCATCTTGGGAGCAGCGGGTGAGTTTGTTTATTCTATATTATTTTACTACAAACTCGATTATTTTTATATACTCGCGTTCCCGAAAGACCGTTATTTTCATATAAATATCCTGGGACATTTTTACCCACGGCCAATCTGATTCCAAAGTAAGCTTCAAAGTGAGCTTGTGTGGTAACCAGACAGCTGATATACTACATATACTACGTTTTAAATACATACTTATATAGATATTTACATCCAGACACAGAACAAACAGACATATTCATGCATACTTGGTACAAATGATTGTCCTGGGTGTGAATGGTGTGATTCGAACCCACGACCGGCCGCGGCGGCTCTCAATTTAAAAATATATATCCTTGGTAATTTATTTATTAATAGGTACAAATGTTTTGGTAAAACAACACTAAACTGATTTTATTGCAGACGATAGTAGCTAAAATATCAATTAGCTAAATCACTTTGCCAAGTTGAAAGGCATTTATAGCTATTACATGAATTCACGATAAGCTTTGTTTACATTTACTACTGAAGTAAGTTCAGAAATATACCTATTAATTGACGTTATTAAAGAGTTTTAGCTTTTTGTCGTGATAACTGAGTTTTAGAGCTTATTTCCATACATGATTATCATCGTAGTATTACGTAGTCTTTCTACATAACATTACAGCTCATCTTACAGACTGTTTGGCTTTACGAATAGTGATCCTGTCTTTGAAGCCGCCGATGATGGGTTAGTATCCCATCCAGGACAAACATTTGTATGCATGAATAAGTCTGTTCTGTGTCTGGATGTAAATATCTATATAAGAATGTATTTAAAATAGTATTGTTTGTAGTATATCAGCTGCCTGATTACCATACCGTAAGATCTGCTTAGCTTGAATTGGTCTGATTGGCTGTGTGTGAAAAGTGTACCAGAATTTTTATTTTTATTTCATTCATAAGTGCTTTATTTATGCTACAACACATCAGAATACCAGAAAATAATTTTAACTGCTTCTAAATTTCTATCTTCCATCTTTTAGCCTTTCATACCACCCAGCCAATATTCACCTACAAAACTCTATCATCCATATTCCGTCGAAACGCTGATGATTGTAAGATCTGCTATGGCAACCATGATTGCCTGACCATGGATAAATCAAGGTGCGAGTACTACATGGAGGTGCAGGATGTACTCCATGAGAGAGGTAATGATGAAGATGATGTTAAACCAGCGATGAAGGAATCCGTGGATGCTATGCTTTTTGATATTGTTGAGAAAGGTAAATCTAAACTTGTAGCTGGGCAGTGCCCAAGCATAAGGCGTAGACTCTGGTAGAGTAGCCAGACCAGCCAGGTCATCAATTTTGCGGTTCCAACACACACGTGTCTTCATGCCAGTATCACAAGCTCTAGCTGCGCTAGTCCAGGTTCCACCATACTTTTTTGCACTTGATTACTATCAAGCTAATTTTCCCTGAGTAGCTTCATTTTGATGTGACGCCCAACAATGTCTTGTCAACAACTCCCGATTGTGGTAGATAACAGGGGTAGCAGGGATCAAATATTTTGAAATGATGATTCTAAAAAAATATGACTTACTGGTTTTTTTTTGTTAAATCTCAAGATAATGATCTAAATTATTTGAAATAATGTTTGTCCTACAAAATTTATGGTTTGATCCTAAGAGTCCCCCCCATCTATCATGTATCGATGATTTTTTTTTATTTACATAGTTAATATTTATATAATTAAACAGTCATATTGTCCTCCAAATACTAGTACTCCACAATGCTTTATATATTTTCTTTTAACCTACGAAAGATATTTGAACTAACGATTTGACCTAACAATACCCATTTCATTACAGCAAATCCAGTTGATGAAGAGTGCATCCCGTATATATCTGAATACACAGACTGTACGAAAGGTAAGAAAAAAATTAACAATGACAATGACGAGCGATTACCTATTTATTGTATAACTAATTGACTCGCGCAACTTCGTTAGCGTCACTTGTCCGTTTTTGCAACATTTTTGATTGCTGCTCCGCTCCTATTCGTCGTATCGTGATAATATATAGCCTTACTCGATAAAAGGGCTATCAAACACTGAAAAAATTTTTCAAATCGGACCAGTAGTTCTTGAGATTTGCGCGTTCAAACAAACAAACTCTTCTTCGGGTTTATATATTAAAATACATAGATTCATTCATTAATAAAATGTAGTGATCTATATAATGTGATTTTTAACCACATGCATTTAATTGTGACATCTCGGGCATGCAGGTTTCCTCACGATGTTTTCCTTCACCGAAAGCCAGTGGTGTAAATCTGTACGTAAGTTTTTAAAGTCAGAGGTACGAGCAGGGCAGGGGTTTGAACCGGCACCCTCATAGTGAGTCGATGCGTTCCCCATTGAGCCACCACGGCGTACTTCCTTAAAATATATATTAACTACTACTCCAGAACCTGAATTTAAAAAAGAACAGCTTTTAATTTTAATGTTATTACTTCAGAGAACGTATGTACTGGCTGTAAGAGATGCTCCTGCGATGGCCAAGGTGAATGGAACTGCTCCGTGATGCAGCGATGTCGAGCTGATGGTGTCTTCAATGTAGACCACAGAGTTCTGATCTCGGTAATGGAAAGTCTTAGCAATTGTAAGTATTTAGTTGAAGCTGGAAGTTTATCACTTTTAAATAACTCTTGGTTTTGCCATGTTATTGTGATTGGCTCGTTGTTATGTCATTAATTAATTCATCAAGGCACCAATAAAATTAATGGATCTTCTTCTATATTTATAAAACAAAGCCGCCTCTGTCCGTCTGTCTGAACGCGATGAACACAAAAACTGAAACAGAACAGATTTTCATGCGGTTTTCACCAAATTACGGAGTATTTCATGGAAAGGTTTTAATGTATTATACATCAATTTGGACCCGGTAGGTAGCGCTGATTGGCAGAACGAAGTCTGCTGGGTCCGCTAGTTAGTTATAAAGATTGCATACAAAGATCATAACATCATCCCTTCATTTATAAGGTAGTAAACTCAACTATTTATCTTCTTTCAGTCGAATTCTCTTACAGAACAAAACGCGAAGTAACAGATGCCCCTACCACAACGAAAATGATGTTTGATATATCTGAGTGGTTATACGGAGTCAAAAATATGGAATATAATACATTTGATACAGAATCAAAAGATAATAACAATAAGGAAAATAATAATATAGTTAATGAAGAAGTCAATAGTAATGGTTCTACTGTTAATACAGGTAATCTATATAAATAAAATTTTAAGAACGGCTCAACGGTTTATGTAGATCCGGACGCTAGCTAACTATATAACATTGGTAAAAATTATTAATAGACTTATTTACCCTTTCATTTCAGTATACACCACTACGCCAAAAGACTCCGAACACCAATCAGATATAGACTATTTAGCATTTGACGAAGTATTAAATAATATAGCAGTTGATACTAAAAACTATACCAGAAGTAAACCACCACTGAATGTTGGGCATAATGAAACAGACATTGATTATATGCTAATGGAAGACATAAATGTCACAACTAATAACGCCAATGTATCTGACCAATTCATGAATATGCTTCATGTAATTGAAGGCATAGAAGCTGATACCGAAGCTCCTATTGAAGGAGTAACTAAAGTTTTTATTGATTTACTTGAATCCGCCAAAAGTTATAAATTTAAGTTTAATGAAACAGGTATAACCTCAATTATTTGTAAATGTGCTTATGTATATATATGTACCAGATGTATTATATATTTTAATTTTTTCAGATTACATGAACGTCGATAATAAAATAAACAGCGAATATAAACAACCATTTGATAATACAAACAGCATTGAAGACTTTAACGTTATTAATGTTATGAAAAGAGATATTTCAAATGTATCAGATGTAACTGAAGCCAGCACTACAATAATAGATAATATCACTGAGAGTGCTCAAGAACTTAAAGACAATGTATTACAACCTTTGGCCAATATAATAAGCGATAAAGAAAAAGAACTACAAGAACTCATACGTGTAAAAGAAAATCTTATGACATTCATGAAATCATATAATAACGGTGATATAGAATTGAATTTCAAAAACAACAAAACTGAAAATAATAGTAATGCATACTTTTCCATATATAAAATGGAAATTATTCCCCAGTTTGATTATGACTTAAGAAAAAAGAATCCAGAAATTCTTGACAAATATCTGTATAAACTAAAGCGAGATATTTATGAAGTTATAAAAGATATTGTTGGTATTCGAAAATTATCCGATAACGTCAATATACCTGAAGAATTAAAAGCTCTTGTAAGAGCAATGAGGTATTATATTCGTAAAGAGAAAAAAGGAGATACAGAATCAAAAATACTAAACACACGTAGACATTACAATCCAAACATATTCAAACTCTATCCACAATCCTCAAAGGACTGTATTCTAGAAATATTTGCAAAATTAGATAAAGATATGCCCGAAGCAAATGCTTTGTCACCCCTGTCTCAGACGGCGAAGAAAATAATGCAAAGGATTATAAAAAATCACTACATTGATGAATCCAAAGTCATTGGGCTTAGAAATGATGATGTAAATTACAATTTAACAAGCGAACTAACCAGTATTGGCAACGATTGGCAAAAAGTTGCAACAGATGTCTTAAAAAGTTCATTAAATGACCAACTGTATGCCATGAAGTTGTTGCATTTAATTCTATCAGTGGATATAAGTAAACTGACTGATGCATTAACACTAATAAATTTCCATCATTCAAGAAGACACTTGGATGTACATATTGGAGAAAACGTTATCAAACAAATACACGAAAGTCTTCAAACGATAAACAACAAAATTAATTTCATAGTGGGACAAAAACAAAACCAAAGAATCGTACAACATGTTATAGAAGTCGATGAAACAAATAAACAGAAGCAAATAGTTAAAGACTCATTTTTGAAACAGCTACGTAAGTTATTTAAAAATTCCAAAAATGACATAATAAGTTTACTAAAAAAGAAAGTGCCAAAATCGGAAATTGTTAAAGAGTTAGCGAAGAAAAAGCTTACTGATTTGACGAGACGAAAGCTAGCTGAATATGAAGAAGTAATGAAGAGGTGGCAGTACAACTTGGATATAGTTCCTAAAAGATATAAAAGATCTTCAAATGACGGTAAGAAAAAGAGACGAGAAATGAAAAATAGAATAAAAAATATTATACCCAAATATTTGAGAGGCAAGATTAGTCCAGCAATTGTTGCAATAGATTCGAAGAAAGTCACTAAAAAAAGTATCACGAAAAGTGAGTATCAGATTAATTCTTTTCCTGATGTAGAGTTTATATTATTCATTACATAATTTATTTTGAAATTTTCAGAGCACATTATTAAAACTTCATCTACAACAATCAAGAGTGAAATAAAATCAAAGACACTTAAAAACGTGACGAAAACCAAATAACTTCATAACTTATCAAATATCATAAAATTGTGATCAATAAAGTACAATTTTAATTCAATGTAATTTTTTTTTAACATATAACAAATAATAATATAATCCTACAATAATAATATTTTAATGGGAAAGTTTTTGAGGATAACTGCGGCTGAAGTTTTAAGCCGAAACTCGGCACACCGGTAGAATATATCCTAGATTAACATACAGGATCAATTTCCCTCGGGAAAATTTAAGATCCCCGGAAACGCGGATGAATCCCGGGAACGGAAGCCGGTACTTTTTTTTATTTATTTCCAAATAGCGCACATTTTGTGAGACTCATAACTAATTTAGTCCTTGAACAAACAGGACATGTTCAAACATCAGATAGATAGCACCAATAAACTCTAGCTATGGTACTAATCACCCCATATAACTATAACATATTGAAGTAAATAAAATACATTTATTCATAAAAAAACATTTAATAAAATCGTAAAAAAGTATCAAAAAATATCTTGAATCACATCTTCATGTTCTTTATGTTCAGCAATTGTTTCAGAAGGTGGTCTTGACTCGTCAATTTCATCTGATCGTTTATGATCTTTGCATCCTCGAATTGGACTAATGGTTGCTTTTGTATCAGTATTGATGGACTCATGTCTTCATTTGCATAAGCAGGTGCTTAAATATAAACATTTATATAAGGAAATGTTCCAAACTGAGCAAAACTTGTTTGCTTTAAAAAGTCTAGATCAGTGATCCGAAAAGTTGTCTATACCGACCCTAAGGAGTCGAAGGAGACTAAGAGAGCCAAAACAAATTTAACGGTCTATTAGCACATAGGGGTCACTATGAGATGTATCGAGATCCACAATTACTACAGATGTCGGTCAAAAAAAATTTGTTCATAAAAGCAAAAATACAATATAGGGGAAAACGAAAAACATTGTCAGGGGTTTACAAAAGGGTTTGGGTACCACTGATCTAGATAGTTTTACCTAAAACAACATATCTTTTAAAACCTACCATTAAATTTAGTTTCAGGCGTATCTTCTTCATTCCTTTGTTTTCGTGTCACGAAAAATTTATACATCTCTCTAGCTATCCTATAGTTGCCATGAT
Source organism: Thyatira batis (assembly GCA_905147785.2). Classification (NCBI taxonomy): domain Eukaryota; kingdom Metazoa; phylum Arthropoda; class Insecta; order Lepidoptera; family Drepanidae; genus Thyatira; species Thyatira batis. Next base: position 7,261,987 of record LR990509.1, on the reverse strand, counting down.
CTAAGTATGTAAGTATCCTTTTAGCTATATCATAGTTTACATCATTGGTCACGTCTCCCTTAGTTTCTTTCATACTAATGTAAATAAGCATACGATTTCTTATCAACTGATGTATGATTTCATCTCTAGTTACAGCTTTAACTTTATTATTCGTACTGTACCCATTTAAAGAATTAACTTGAGGCAATTTGAAACTTGGTAGCGATTTAGGCTTAGGTTTGATTTGATCTTTTCTATCTTTTATTGTGTTTTTCTTTTTATTTTGTAAAGCTTTAAGCACTTTCTCATTTAATTTCATATTTCTATCGGCGTTTTCTACAAACTCATCGATATCATTACGTTTCTGTAATGATAAATCCGATATTGTATCTATTGAAGCTTTTATATGTTCTAAAACGTTTATGTACCTTTTAGTATCTGCGTCTAGGGTCTTTAATAGAACTAATTTGTCAGCAGGAGGAGTTTCTTTGAAGAATACTAAATTTTTATAAGTGTTTGGACCACTCTCCAATACATCCATCATTTTTTTCAGGTCCTCAAAAGATTTCGGTAGTTTTGCATTGAAATTCCTACGTGTTTTATGATTCTGTTTGTTTTTTAAATTTTTGATTATGCGTTCCCATACTGTTACTGATTTAGGCAGTTGTTCAGTTACAATATTACTACGCCGTGCTTCAGGCGAATTCATTTCTTCCTTTATAGATTTAAATATAGCACTAATTCTTTCTAACCTTGTAGTGTTCTGGTTTTCTTTTAAATTAATATCATTCAAGATATTATAAATACAAGGCAATGCATCTGCTAAATTTATTTCTCTTCCATTTGAAATTGTACCGGTTATGTTTTGCATTTCAATTAAATCTTCGACAATAGTTTTTAAGTGGGCCTTGAATTTTTCTTTTGTCGACGCGAATTTGTTTTGGTCATTGTCTGATGCTGCAACTGTTACAGATTCTGTTGTTGTAGTTTTTGTTGTTGTAGTTGTGGTCGTAGCTGGTTTAATCGTCGTATCTGCAGAAGCACGAAGACCTTCCTTTTCTGGTTCTAGCATTTTTAATAAATCAGTCATAGATTTTATTTTGAAAAATTCTGATAAGTTCATCAATATGCCTTCTACCTTAGGTACGGATTTCAAGCTTATTTTATCAGCTTTATCTTTAAGTAAACAGTCAGGATTATTTTCTATGTGACTTATATATTCAAAAATTAACTTATCCTTTGTTGTCATATTTGTATTTCCAATGTCAATATTAAATGAATCTTTTAATTTCCTATTTACTTCTTGTATGTTAACATTCCTCATTTTATTAGAAAACTTTTTATTGTTTTTGCTGGGCAAAATTAATTTTGTGATCCGCTCTAAAACATTGCCATATACGCTCAATACTGAATTTTCATCACGTGTTAAAGGATCTACTTGTTCATTTTCTTGAATATCAGATTTATTTACATTTTTCAAATCACCCAATGTTTTCTGTAAGCCTTCGAATTTTTTTATCAAATTCAAAACATTGTTTATTTTTAATACTGCTTCCGTAGTAGGCGTTTTAACATTTTCCTTTTCATTTTCATTATTATTGATATCAGTACCTCGCCGTAATATATCTTCTTCTACAGATTTAATATCATTGACTTTATCTTTATTTGCTTCCTTTAATAATTTTGTTGCTTCCGCAATGTTGGCACACAACGACACATTTTTCACATCTTTGTTATTATTGAGAGCATTCGATAGATGTTCCAAAGCATTTTTGAGAAATATTTCTTGTCGCAAGCTAAGGGGCTCTCGAAACAATTCAAGTAAATCAGCAATTTTCTCGTGTTTCAATATTTCAGTTTCTAAAGACTCACCACTCGCATCTTTTTCCATATTCCATAACTTATTTAGCAAATTACCAGCAATGAAGGTCATAGCTGTCAAAGTATCGTTTTCTGCTTTAAATGTTATGTTAGACATAACTGGAGCGCTTTTATCGCCAATGTATTCCGTACCAGTGATCAATTCATTTACAACAATTTTAGAAAGATCTTTGTTTTTCATCTGTACTGAAATATTACCAGTTAATTCCTGTAATTTCTCATTTCCCAGTGCGTCATATTTATCTTCACTGTGATTCGTTTCTAATTTGTTATCTGTTATATGAGTGTCGTATAGTTTAGGATTATAGTTTATATTTAGTGAACTATTATTGTTGTCGCCCTCAGCGGCCCTCCTTGACGCTTGCTGTTTGTGTATTTCCATTTTGTTTATATTTATTGTACCTGACTTATTCGAATTCTTTAATGTATCTGCAAATACAATCAAGCTGTTATTTTTGTAACTATTATACATTGTTAGATTGTTTATCTTTGGAGTTAAAATCAAAAGTACCTTCATTGATTTCATCTACTGCCTCATAAAACTGTATTGTTGAGTTTTTCTTCGCTGGTTTTGAACTTTTTATGGATCGCTTCCCACGTGCCATTATAGCCAGAATACTTTCATCTATATTTCGTTTGGCATCTGCGAATTTATTATCTATATTATTATATATATTATTCTAAAATTCTCATTCTTTATTACACTTACCTTTAAAACTTTGCCTAATATTAATATGAATTTTACAATAAAATAAATAAATGTGCATAAGTGCTGTATTTAAAAATAATGTGCAAATCAGTGCTTGTGACGAGGTATAGCCACCACATAACCTGAAATATTAGAAGTTATCAAAATCAATTAAAATATTATACGTTGAAATAAATAAGGACTAATAAATAAGAAATAATAAATAACCATAAGAAATAAACACGTTAAACTTATTTAATAGAATTTCAGAATGGTAATAAAGGACTGGATAGCCCGAAGCCGAAATAAAAACAAAAGAAGTCCTATGTATAAATAACATAAAAAATAAACGAACCTAATATAACATCATCAGAGAATTTTGATGGACCAGGTACCAGGGGGTGATTATTGGCAGGCTTCAGCTCATTTTTTGCTTTCTTTTCAAATTCTGTAAAGAAATCAATCACACTTCAGCAAAATTTTATACATCGAAAATCTCTCATCAAGGTTTACTACCATTTTCCAGATACATTAGATTTAGTTATAAGTCTAGTGGAGACTGAATTGAATTACGTTTTTCTTTTGTTGCTAAGTCTTCAAGCTTACTTATCTAACCGTTCTGCTCGATTCCTTACACCTTAAAGAGGATCAGTGATCTTACCATATTGTATAGCTTGGATAGCATTGTCAAGGATGTCATCATCCTCGGAGGGTCCACCATCCTCGATCCCCGGACAGTTGTTCACAGTCTCACACGACCAATGGCCTTCAGCTGTACAAGTGCATTTTGAACAGCCTGTGCAGGCGTTATCTGAAATGAGACCATTTCGTTTTTACAGACGGGTAGATTAGAAACACTGTCAATAGCTTTCGAATCAACAGGGGCTCTTCAGATTTTCCGGAATTAAAAATAGCCTATGTGTTATTACAGAACATATTCTAACTCGGTGCTAAATACCATCGCGATATCTTCAGACGTTCTGGAGTGAAAGAGTGACAAACATACATCAATAAATTTTTACAAACTTTCGCAAAGGTATTTGCTGGATCAGCGACATCGGTTTGTTCAACATCAAGTTCGTTTGCAAATCGATCTGTTTACACACTTTTACTATGAATTTCATAGCTTCTAACCCCCTCGAAAGAAATGCAAACATAACAGTAACCACTGCTACTTATACGAATTTAATACGAAAGTATATAAAATAGCTGCCTACGTGCGGTTTCACCCGCATAGTTCCAGTTCCCGTGGGAATACAGGGATAAAATATGGCCTGTGTTACTCCCTGGTAATGAAGCTTTGCAATGGTGAAAGAATTTTTGTAGTCGACACAGTGGTTTTTGAGTTTATTCATTAACAAACATACACACATACAAAAAGACAATATTTTCCTCTTTATAATATTATTTTAGATGTTACTTACCATCAGAACAGTCTGAATACTCGGACACAAATGGTATGCAATGTGTATCGTTAGCTCCATTTACATCATTACCAACTGAAATCAATAATTCTTTGCAAATTCTGTTCTAACAAGTAAACTTAATTAATCATCTAGACTAGAAATAAGGTTATTATTTGAAGGACTACTATAAATAATAGCAATGTCCAAAATTGTATAAATATACAACGTGGACATCTTTGAAAAACCATTGAGTTAAACAAGAAAAACTAAATGCTTAACTGAAAACTTTGATTATTTCCAAATTCTCTGAAGTTACCAAATAATCTGAATTAAATAAAAGACTTAAAAAATTTACTTACCTAAAATAGAATAGCACTAAAACTAGGTGATAAAATCAGTGCAGCTGATGTTGAAACGTGCAAAAAGGGTGCATTAACTATTACTTTTAATATTGAAGTAAGGCGTGCAATCAGAAATAGGACCAATGAAAAGTTATGTATAAAAAGAAATAATATTATTATAAAACAAATTTAATAAACACACTTTTATAAAAGTAAAAACAATACAAATCAACACTGTAACACTGTTCACATAATCACAAAGTCACTTCTATACTTGAGACAGCATTCATCATATCAAAATAAGTTTTGGGTTTAGCCAATCAATAGATTATTTTATATTTAGCGTTTATGAAAATCTCTTTATCTTCATTTTGCTTGGAACTCTTGGAGCTTATATATCCCTGGTACTTATCTTTTGCTTGTTACATAAATACGGCATATAAATTAATTAGTTTCTGCTTTATAGAATTTTGTTTCATTTTCAATTAATCTCGTGTTACACCTTCCTTCATCATCTAACCGTGCGTACAATAATTCTTCTAGTCTTCACTAATCATTATTGACAATGAAGTCCACGTAGTCTCCGCCTGGTCCTCCAGATATCAGGTTTTCCTTCGGCACCTTCTTCTTCATCTGACGGACCTTATTCCTGACGCGGTTGTGAAGATGTCTTCGATGACCATCAGGGTGGGAGCAGCATAGTGAATCGCCTCCTGCAAGGACCAATCTTTACTTAATAACGAAAGAATAAATGGACAAATACACGACACGATTTTAAAGCAAGATTGGCTTGCAAAAAGCGATACACTAATGTAACTTAATATCTAAGTATAGGTTTAAAATCTTTTGTAAGCCCGTTTTACTCATGTTTTTCATTTATTGCATTATTCACGAATTGGTCCAATATAAAAACAATATAAAACTTATAATCACTATTACTAAAAAAGTATATTTGACACACACAAAATATACCAAAACATACACAGTCACTGTAACTAAATACCATATTATGTTTAACTCAAGAGTAGATGGAAGAAACAACAGCGGTGCTAAAACAATACCCTGAGGGACTCCGTACCGGTTTTGATCAGATCAAAAATTCCATCTTCCATCGTCCTGCGTATTCTATGCGATAACTGTCTAAAATATGTCGGTCTGTCTTGCTGGAATAGTGTTCTGTACATATCTTTAGCAGCAGATGGGTGTTTCAGAAATCTAAAGTACTCGCAATACCAAAGGCTTTTGCTCATGCAACCCGCTGAATTGCCATCGGTAGAGCAAATGCAGTAATAACAAACTCCCATATTGGAGTAGCTAAGAAGGCTCTGGATCTCTGAACCCTTGTTAATGTCTGTATCATTGGCATTCACGCTGTTCGTGTAGTATGATCTACCTCTTCTGCATTTTGCTTTCGCTTCGTATGGTATTTCGTCGTCGTGCCATAAGTAATCTGTGATTTTAGAAATAAGTATATACCTATGCTTAACATTAGAACCTATATCTGCTTTGTGGGCCTAATAACATGAACAATTATCACCCTTTTTGACAGTTTCAGCTGCACTTATCCTACACTAAAACCAACCTCTCCTAATTCTAAACGATAGACTCCTCTCATGCTGAAACGGTTTATTCTGTTTAAAGGATTGCATCAGTGTTGCCATGCGTAAACACTCGTTAACATTCCTTGCTGGTCTCCTACTGCAGTATTCTTCTTTACCAGACATAGAGCACACGCACATTTTGCAATATTCATCATTAGTTTGAGCTGTCATATGCTTTCTTCTAGTATCTCTGAAAACGTTTTCATCATCTTCCGAGGAGCTACTGTCTTTTTGTAGACTCGTAATTTTCTGTTGGACTTTTATGACCGTGCGACCCGGTACGCATTTCATATTTAACTTTGATAGTTCTTCAGTTTTTGGTGGCACATGATTGAAAAAGAAGTCTACAACATTGGTGAAATATATTAAATGATTACATCTAAACAGAATCCTTATTAGATTTGGTAATGTAACGTGAAATGGAATTCTAGCCTTCACGTGTTCTTTACATAATAATATGCAAAACTAGATTAGGGTCTCAATTGCTGTAGTTCCAAGCTTGTTCTAGCAATAACTTGGACCATGTTCATCATCATAGCAATCTATCATTACAGCCGTCTGCCTGACTCTAAATCCCCACACTTGGTAGACAAGTTCAGTAATAAGCATAAACCTAAAGGTGTTTGATACCATATGTTAAATATATATCTATACTTATATCATTGGACCCAAGATTGGTAGTAACAAATTGTCTTCGAAACTCATCTGATTTTATTAACAATTTTACTGAAAGAAATGTATTCCTCAGGAACTTAAGCAATGTTTCTGTTCCTTGTAATATTGATTCTAAAGACATAGAAGTGTAAAATATATGTTCTTACCAGCATACACTTGGTTCACCACAACCAAGGTGAAGGCAGCTATCACCAGGAGCAGTATCGTCGCGTTCATTGTCACACAAATAGTTAACTTGTTTGAGTTGAGGGCGTCGAGGCGTTTTATATGATTTTCCACATGGATTGATTTCTTGATGCATTGTTTGTAGACTTGATGGACGGATTTGGGCTGGATTTTGTTGCTTCTAGAATTACATTTATACCAATACTATTTTATTTCTTGAAAGCATTATCTGCTTTAATTACTAATTTGTTTTGTATATATTTTATTAGATATGTTGTTTTTGCACGCCATTACGTATCGTATTCATACGCCATTAAATCATGTAGAATCGTTTCCCCACATCGCTATGAATGTTTCTAGTAAATAAACGTTATTATTATATGCTACAAATGAAGTCATTTTCTAGGTTTCGGAGAAATAAATAATATGAAGAGAAAGATACCGATTGAACTTAGTATCACCGTATTAATTTCAACTACATTTTTTCACATGTAGAGTTTTAAACTATCATAGTTACTTTTAATCTTATAAAATGGGATAAAATCACTGAAATATATCTCAAATTATACTACATTATACTATCCTTACCATCATCCTAAATCCAGGCCTGTTGTAGCACGTAACACACAATGTTAACTAGCTAAAACAAGACGAACGATGAGCTATTAATCCTTATCGCTGGAAGCCACCTGCGCTGCGCGTACGCATCTGGCGCTTAGAGCAATCTACTTGACACTTGATTGTCAGAAACTCTGTAGATACTTCGGTTGTAGCTTTAGTAGCGTCTTAGTGCGTAATCCTAAACGAAATTAATAATCAAATTAAAACAATATATACTTAAGCAATAGTTATTAGAATAATATATCAGCACTAGTTGCCTTCACAATAATAATACCATCTCTAGAGCTTAGTTTTTTCAAGTAGTAGGTAAAATAAAACCAAAACCAAATGATCAATAAATATTTTATTTATTAAAAATATAAAATCTCTCGTACAAAAACTAACGTTCCTACAAAATAATTTGAGCAATATTTTTTCGTGGGAAATGCTATTGCAAACACACAGGGTACACGACACAATACTTACAAGCTAATTTATTATATAATTTTTCAGGTACATCATTCTGGGATCTTGAAGACTGAAAATTACTCCCATTTCTACTCCACCCTGATCTAATATAGATATAATGGAATATTCTTTACACACGGCCAATCAGATACCAAACAAAACAGACCTTGTATGGCCAGATAGCTGAACATATTTTTTTTATTGATATCTACAATCAGACACAGAACAAACAAACATGTTCATGCACACAAGTGAACCATATAGTGATGTAACACCTAAGGTATCAGATCTCTCAAAAACGGTATTCGCTATTTTATAAATCGACTTCTAAAATGATATAGCCAGTACTAGTGAAACCTTCCACCATACGATATACTCTAGAATAGAAATGAAGTAGTATCATCATATTATACGTCTCCACCAAGGAGCTCGAGCATCCCCTAGCATCGAGGGGGTTTAGGCCATAGTCCACCACACGGGCCTAGTGCGGTGGCGGACTTCACATGCCTTTAATTGTGACATCTCGAGCATGCAGGTTTCCTCACGATGTTTTCCTTCACCGAAAGCCAGTGGTGTGAATCCGCACGTAAGTTTTTATAAACTCAGAGGTACGGGCCAGGGATTTGAACGGGCACCCTCACGATCGTGAGTCGGTGCGTTCCCAACTGAGCCACCACGGCTGTGAAGTAGTAATATCAGCTTTCAATTAATACAAAAAAAGATCATTAGAAAATAAACTATTATAGAATTTACATATATCACTGGAGTTTAACATGGCAATACTTTGTAGTTTAGGCCAGATGGCCTCAATTTGTTTTGGTGTGTGGCTGTGGGCCGACGCTAGGCCCCAATAAGCACAGGCCCCAGGGATCCATGGTTTTAGTGGACTCAATCGCTTGTCGTGTGTCAGTTCGAATCCTAAGGTCTTTCTTCCGACAATATACGAGAAGTAGATATCTTCTGAATTGATTAATGGTACCCGCTTTGCTGCTTTTAGGATTATCTTGAGGTAGTCTCCTGAAAGTGATGACAAAAATATTTATTCTTTGTTTTACTAGCTATAGCCGCGTTACCTGGGGATCTACCGGATCCCGGGATATACCTAAAGTAGCCTTTCTGGAATGTATTCTAGCTCTATGCCAAATTTCATGCAGATCCATTCAGTCATGATTGAGTTACTAACATGCATATAACATATATATAAAATTCTCGTGTCACAATGTTAGTTACCTCCGAAACGGCTTGACCGATTTTTATAAACATTTTTATGCATATTCAGTAGGTCTGAGAATCGGCTACTATCTATTTTTGATAACCCTGTGATCACGGGAACGGGAACTACGCGGGTGAAACCGCGGAACGGCAGCTAGTTTCCATGAAATTAAGTAGTATTCTACATTTACATATATGAAAACGCTACATGCTTTAATTATAGAAAAAATATATTGTGTAAACATTACCTACCTACATTACGTTTAATTTGGACTATGGCGTCATTTACCAACAAACAACTTTCGAATTCATAATACAGTGAGATAAGACAACAATTCCAATAAAAAGTAATCTACATACTTAAGGTAATACAATCTATATGTGTCAACACAATAATTAACCAAAATTGGTAAAATCTCGTGTACAAATACTGCTTTTGTATATTGAAACTTCACCGGAGTCACACGGACCTGTCTAGTATTTCGGTACAAACGAAAAGGACAGATGATAATAACAGCAAGTACAACTATCGGTATAGAATGGAACTGTAGATAAAACGACAGATTTGGACTCTTTTTTTACAATGTTTTATCTATGGTTATGGGTGAGATAAAAATGAAAGCTGACGATTAAATGCAAAGTCCACGTAGTGCATTGGCCGTTTGACAGACGTCATCGACTGCCTCGCTAAAGGTTCAATTCCCGGCACATTTGAGTAGATATCATCATCATCATCGGCTCATATACGTCTCCACCGAGGAGCTCGAGCCTCCCCTAACATCGAGGGGGTTTATATGCCATAGTCCACCACGCGGGCCTAGTGCGGATTGGCTGACTACACATGCCTTTAATTGTAACATATCGGGCATGCAGGTTTCCTCACGATATTTTCCTTCAACGAAAGCCAGTGGTTTGAATCCGTACGTAAGTTATCTCGCTAGTATATCACTTAGAAAGTTTGTGAGAATGTATGGATGTCTATATGTTTGTTACTCTTACGCAAAAACTACATCACAGATTTGATGAAATTTGGAACACAGAGTACCTACAACACAGGCTTCTTTTTATCTCGAGAAAATTTAAGATCCAGGGGAACGTCTGTGAATCCGCGGGGAGGCACTGGTATAATATATTTACAAGTTTCTTACCATTGATTAGGTATGCTGGTCCGTCTAGGTACTGGTCGACCAGGTCGTGAGGGTACAGCCATCGCGGCAGGTACCACTTGGTGTACTCATCGCGGTGTAAGTACGTCTGGTTCTCTCTGTATCCTGGAAACGATAGAACGAAATATGAGGAACTGACCTAAATCAAATAAAGATTTTTGGTACAAATAATAGACAAGAGCTTGCGAAAGATTATTTCATTTGTCCTGTGAATGCGGGTGAATCCACGGAGCGGAAACTAGTCTGCACTAATATTGTAAAGAGAATGGGCTATAGTTTATCCACGTATTCCCACGGGAACGGGAACTACGCGGGAGGACCCGCGTGGAGGCAGCTAGTTAATAATAATAAATATCCTGGGACGTTTTTCACACACGGCCAATCTGATGCCAAAGTAAAAAACTCCATACCTAACATTTTAGCATCAGCATTATCCTGGAGCACCTTCCTCAAGGTCCAAGGGTTCACCAGCACGTCGTCATCGACCTTCAACATGAACTGCGCCAGCGGACACCTGCTCAGGGTCCACTCCATCATCAGAGCAGTCTTCACCGTGAGGTTCTGGTAGTGGTCGCGGAAGTCATATATGATCAGATCTCTGAACTCCTTGGCTTCTATGTAGTTGTCTACCTGGGGGTGGGGTTCATAGCTTTACAATACATGGTGTATCTATATGTCCCTAATAATATTATAAATGCGAAAGTTACTCAGTCTGTTTGCTACGCTTTCACGCTTAAAGCGATTTTAATTAAACTTGGTATAGACGTAGACTAGACTTTTATCCCGGGAAAGTTGAAGGTTCCCCGGGAAGGCGGTGGAAACCTCTAGGGGCTACTAGTCAGTCAGTCAGGCTAGTAGTCTATCTATATATCACTCTATTTAAATTTAACATAAATTGCTAAACGGACCGCAAAACTCAAGAACTGCTAGGCCGATATGTAATTATTTTTTTCTTAAAATATTCGGAATGTATCTATCTAGGTATTTATGTATTTTGTTGGTAGAAGAGGGCCATTTAAAGGTCCTCATTGATATACAATAATCGTAAAATATATAAAATTATAATAATATTTTTTTTTATCCTGGGACATTTTTCACATACGGCCAATCTGATTCCAAACTAAGCAGAGCTTGTGATATGGTAACCAGATAGCTGATATACTACATATACTACTTTTAAATACATACTTATATAGATATTTACATCCAGACACAGGACAAACAGACATATTCATGCATACAAATGTTTGTCCTGGGTGGGATTCGAACCCACGACCCGCGGCTTGAGAGTCAGGGTCACTAACCACAAAGCCAACCGGGCTGTCATATATATACTTATTATTATATTGATCATAAAAAAATATAATTAAATAATTTTTGAGTTCTAATTGCAAATCGTACTTCCTTATCACAAAATATAAAAACTATATCCCATACCAGCTGTTCATCAACATCGTCACCATCCACCCCCATGATGAAGTATGTGGGGTGGTGCTGTCCCCAGGTCCGGCGGATCGCCTGCCGGTGCTCGAACCTGGAGGGGTGGGAGGCCACCAGCGCCAGCACTGCCACCTCCTCCACATCATCACAGCCGGTCGACGAAGGCTCTATCAGGAGCTGGCTGGAAAAAACAACTCTTCCATCACTATTGACAGCCCTGCACGGCCGTAGCTAGGGGGGCCGTACCTTAAAATCACAATGCCCTACTTTAAAATACCAAAAACTGATGGTGATTGATTTAGGAGGCCGTGCTTCAAGGGCAGATCAATTATTATGATATTTTTTTACTTCCGCCCTCCCAGTACCCAATTAAATTTCTACTATAGCTAGAGCCCTTCAGACCGGTTGGCTTTGTGGTTAGTGACCCTAACTTTCAAGCCGCCGGTCGTGTATTCGAATCCCACCCAGGACAAAATTTGAATGCATGAATATGTCTGTTTGTTCCGTGTCTGGATGGAAATATCTATATAAGTATGTATTTAAAACGTATCAGCTATCTGGTTACCATAACACAAGCTCACTTTGAAGCTTACTTTGGAATCCGATTGGCCGTGTGTGAATTTTATTTTACTTCTAAAGTCAATTCGACATAATATAAAGAAAATACTAACATATTATTCAAGTAATGAGCTAAGCTCCTGTTCCTGCGCAGGTGTTCAAGGTTCTGGTCTGGTGGTGGCGGCGGCAGCAGGAACCTGGTGGTCACCACTGAGAACCACCAGCATCCCATCAGCGCCACCATTAGAGACGCTAATATTGGTATCACCAGTAGAACATTCCTTCGGCGACCTAAATTCAGAATACTTTACTTTACTTCAATATAATTGACAAGCCGATTCGCTTTGTGGTTAGTGACCCTGACTTTCAAGCCGCCGGTCGAAGGTTCCAATCCCACCCAGGACATTTGTATGCGTGAATATGTCTATTTGTTCTGTGTCTGAATGTTATTTCATTATTCAAATTCAAAATTATCTATAAGTACTTATGTATTTAAAAATAGTATACCTATGTAGTACTTAAAAATAGTAGGTACATATACCAGCTATCCGGTTACCATATTACAAGCTCTGCGTAGTTTGGAATCAGATTGGCGCTCCTTGTAGCAGGAATAATATTATTATTGTTAAAAAAAATATTCTTTTTTTATTGCTTACGAAGGCAGACGAGCTATCGGGCCACCTGATGGAAAGTGGTCACCGACGCCCATGGACACCGGCAACTTTGAAGAGAGACATGTCATAGCGCTGGGGCAACACCTCGGAGGGAAGTTCATTCCAGAGTTTAATGGTACGTGGCATAAAAGATCTCTGCAAACACACTGTACTGCATGGCATCGTTTCCAGGTGGTAAGGGTGAACTCTACTCCGGACGCGGGAGGTACGATGGTGATATTCGGAAGTATATAGCCTATCCTCGATAAACGGGCTATCCAATACAAAAATAATTTCGAACAAGTACTTCCTGAGATTAGGGTGTTTGCCTGAAATTACCCCTTAACTGAACTGAACTTAACTGAACCCACTCTTCAAACATAAACACAAAAGCTTCACGAGAAACTCACCAATTCCAAACTTCACTAACGCTTTCACATACCGGAAAACATTCCGTATCATTTTCAAAACTCACAATAGTATCATCATTTTAATCACCACAAAAACGTTCTTGATACTTCCACCTAGTGTTATGTTATTTAAATACGGTAAGTTAATGCGAGCCAAAGTATCAACAAGCCTCGGTGACAGACAAACGTCGACTAGCACGATGGCTGATTCAAAATAACTAGAAACACTCAATTTGTTATCTGATAATAATATTGATAAGTCTCAAGCAGTATCCGTTCGACAAGGGTCTGCTTTATCAAGAACAAACAGACGGACCGTTTACCTGATGTCGAATGGACATAACGCCATTGCTGTAAAAAAAAAACTATTAAATAAATACCCTGGGATTTTTTACACACGGCCAATCTGATTCCTAAATAAACTAAATATCCTGGGTCATTTTTCACACACGGCCAATCTGATCCCAAAATAAACTAAATATCCTGGGACATTTTTCACACACGGCCAATCCGATTTCAAAGTAAGCAGAGCTTGTGATATGGTAACCAGATAGCTGATATACTTCTTAATAAATATATACTTATATAGATATTTACATCCAGAGACAGAACAACACGACATATGCATACAAAATTAAATGTTTGTCCTGGGTGGGATCCGAACCCATGACTGGCGGCTTGAAAGTCAGGGTCGCTAACTACAAAGATAACCAAGTTCAACAGAGCTTTTGTTATGATATCTACTCAAATAGCTAATATACTACTTATATAAATGTTTACACAGAACAAGCAGACATATTAATGCATATAAATATTTACCGTGATTGTAATTTGAACCCACGAATGGCGACTTGAAAGTCAGAATCACGAACCACAAAGGCTACCGGCCGGTCAATTATTTACTTTGCCCTTTCAGCATTTTGCAGCTTCTCGGTATTGAACTATTCGGTATCTGAGACCGTCTTCTGTTCCACCCGTGTAGTTCCAGTTCTCATACGTTATACGGGGATAAAATATAGCCTATGTTACTCCCTGATAATCTAGCTTTTCATTGGTGAAAGAATTATTCAAATCTGTAAATGTAATATTAGATGTAATATATCCACAGATTAAAATAAGCTAGTTATTGATGACCAAAACGACCTAATCTACCTAAGCTAACAAATACGATTATGGCAAAGTACGCTTTCTGTTACCTGTTACAATGCAAGGATGGTTAAAGTAAACAATGACCAAAGAGCCGGTGCGATAGCCAAATCCATATTTAGTATTTACATATTGGTTCTGAGAAAGTTACATGGTAAACCTAGACTAGATAGTTACAAGCTAAAGGGTTAATGTGCCGCTTTGTTTTAAACTTTATTTATACATATTACGTGACCCGCCCCGGCTTCCCACGGGTGCATCACATCAGAAACCTCCAAAATTTTCAGTGTTTTTCTTATACATTATGCATTATAGGCGTACATATAAACCGTTCTCTTGAATCACCCTATCTATTAAAAAAAACGCATCATAATCCGTTGCGTAGTTTTAAAGATTTAAGCATACGTGACGCGAACATGACGCACAGCATATCCGCAGCCTTATTATTAGTATTAGTTATACGTATTTCATTCATTTTAAAGAGAGCAACTTTAAATCCTAAATCACTAGGTTACTGTCTTCAAAAGAAGGATCGTGTGGATACTTGCATTCCTGATGAATCACAGTCAATGGCATTTTTAGGGTTAATCTCCGTGAAGAGACGTTTTGTGTAAATATCAAATATCTTGTTAGTATTACAGCCCCAGCTCTGGTTAACTTAGTCTGCGAGGCTGGTGTGTAGCCACGAGTAAAATAAATGTAGCAGATTATTTATTTGCTTAAATAAATAAATATCCTAGGACATTTTGCACACACGGCCAATTCCGACACAGAAAAAACAGACTTATTCATGCATACAAATGTTTGTCCTGGGTGGGATTCGAACCCACTACCCGGGGCCTAAAAGTCAGGGTCACTAACCACAAAGCCAACCGGGCCGTCCTCATAAATACCTCTTAGCATATTAAGTATTAATTGTATCGATTGCATTAACGTTTATTAAAATATACAAGTATTTTCTTTAAGGGGGTATGTTTTATGAACATTAAATGTCTGCCTATTAAAGCAATTATCTAAATTAAGAAAGGAAATAAAACTCGCGTGTCACCAGCTCATTGAATACCATAAAATTGTTTATTTTGTAGTTAATTACAAGTTGTACGACTCAAACATGTGCTTGTAAACGTAGTAAACCACTAATATATTTAATTCATACATGCTTATATCGCTTATCGAAGAAATAGACTTAAAACACGCAATACTACTAACACCATCTTGTGTACGAATTATGAACTAACTTAAAAGCTAATAATAAGAATGGGTCAACTTCCTTCTAACACTGATTTAAATTTTATTTGTATATTCTTAAATCTTAATTACAATTGAAAATTATTTAGAGTAATCTTTGGTTTTTACAAATCAATAACCATTACAACGCCATCTGTTTTTATTACTGAAAACATCAGTTTCTAACTAATGCTATGCTACCGCGATCGCGTACCATGCTTTGGCGCCATTTTTTTTTCTGATACTAAACAAAACAAGAATGAATGTTTCGCTTTTCACTGGTCGTCAGAAGGTTGTTTGACCCAGAAACCCCATGGCGCGTAACCATCATGCTTTGTCGGGCCTCGGTACACCTTTATTTGAACGCGAGCAACATCATCTGAAAAAAGAAGCTAATTTAACTAACTTTGAAATATTGTAAAACTTTATTTACCAAGCGATTTTCTGGTTAATACCTTTCCTCTCTGAAGCCTGGTCATGGTGATCGTCTTCATCATCATCATACTCCTGAGGTCTGGCTGCGACCAGCATGAGTAGACTTACTAGAAGTATTAAACTCCAAGTGCATTTCTGGGTAAAAAAAAATGGTAACATCACTATTATGATGCTCAAAATGCATATAAATATCATTCTTATGATTAAGAAGTGTTATTTAATCAGAAATAATACTTTCGTGAGTCTTAGGTTCAGAAGTTACCATTCAAGCCCAAAACTGGGATTAAGAATATAAATAAACATCCCAGTACTATTTTACATAATAATATGGGCCCACAACCAATGGCTTAAAAGTCGGTCACTCACTAACCACAATGCCTACTGGCCAGTCTTTACATGAATTTATTAAAAACATGTCCATTTGAGGCTCAAATCAAAAATGTATTACCTATATTAAAACTTTATTGTGAAATAAAAAAGGACACATTATTCCAAAAGAGTATATTTATCAAATCGTATCCTAAAACCTTAGACACTATAATTAGGTACATCTTTAATTTCTAGATACATAAATAAAGTGATCGGAAATCACTTATTAATTAACACAGTTATGTTTTAAAACGCTAATTCTTTAACATAATAAAATTAAGAACTGTTCTTTACAATTGCAGCACTTTGTGACAATTTTATGTATAAATCCATAAACTTATGTCTTTCTGCTAACAGCAGTATTATCTGATTCATTTCCACTATCTGTGGATGTTGTTTGTGGCATCCTCAACGAAACCTCTTCAACCTCATCATCGCTGAGAGACGAGCAGTCCGACAACTCAGCATCAATCCACAATTTAGCCTTCTTCTTCCCTTTTTTATCATCTTCAGCTTTACGTTTAGTGCCAGTCTCTTTTGAACTGCCGGCTGCTTCCCACCCAGCGTCTACTGCAGCACTGACCCTCTCCGGCAGTTCCTGACGGACTTTCTCATAATTTGGATTTAGGTTCACCACGATTTTCGGTTCGGCGATAAGCCTTTCAATTTTCTTTTGTTTACGTTCCACAGCCTCCCGTTCGCGGTCTTCTTGCCCCTCCAACCATTTCCTGAGACTTTTCTCCTCGTTGATGTCACGCAGGCGACGGCCTGAGAGGTCACGGCACGCTTCACGGTTAGTGGTCTTCTCTATTTGAGCTCCAATCGCACGTAACATAGAACCGAAGCCTCCCTTACCGCCGACGAGTCTAGTCGATATTCTCACCACATTATCATTCTGTATAACATCCAAATCGGACACAACCCTGCCGCTGATGGTAGCATATAGATCTTCGAAGGGTACGCCACATTTTTGCGATATATTGCGTTTCAATGTTGACACATCTGGACATGGCTCTAGGCCCGATACAAGAACGTTATCGTAATAAACACATGCCATGATTATTTGAGAGTTCCCAAACGATATAATTGATGATGTGATGATGATTATATTTAGATAATCACTTTACATTCAATCGAATCGAAATATTTATGTACGTATGGCGTATTTTGACTACTTTGACGTAACTAAAATGAGCGACTGACTGATTGACTGAGCTGAGCTGTCAAAGCCATGGACCTAATATACTAACAGGACTGATAACTCTGAAATTTGTATTTTTCGAAAATGAACCATATGTCAAATCGATAAAGTATATTTTCTATGCTGATTTACACAGAGGCAAATCCGAGCCGAGAGAGATAGTCACAACGGAGGCCGTGTGTCTCGTTCTTCCATCTTGCCACTCTAAAAAAATTATGTTGATCAAAAAGTTTTGCTAAACAAAACTATGTTGAAACATTTGTATTTTAATGTATTTTTATACAATTTGAAGTCACAAAGTCAAGAATTGTAATTGCATGTATTTCGCTTGAAGTATTCTTATAAAAAAATATATAATAACATTTTTATTTAGCCTATTTTTTGTTTCTAATGGTAACCCTTCAAAGCGTCATGTGATGACGTCAGTTTAACTAAATACGTAGACAGAGAAACTAATAGACTAAGGTACCCTGTAACCACGACTGAAACAGAGATAGTGTAAGCGTGTGTTGCCACAGTGCCCGACTTTCCCATTTTGGAAGGGAGTTCCTTATCCCGCGTTGCGAAAGGGAAACATTAAATTAAAATTTAATCCCAAACATGTGTCCTACTTCAGTTACCACAAGCTAATTATTACTAAAATTTAGCATACTGATTAAGTTAATACTACATTATATTTGTTAATAATAAAAAAATATTATTATAAGGGCATTTCAAATTACAATTCTTGCTAGTTATCTAAATATAAAAAATAATTATTCATATTGTAACTATCAGTTTATTAAATACGATTTATATAATGTTACATTAACTATCAATAAATATTTATTGAATCTAAAAAAATATTTATTAAAGTTGTCTTCAAAGAAATTAAAATATTAGATAGTTAATAATTCCTTCCATCAGTGTATTGGTAAAAAACAGTAACTTAATATATGTATGATAAGATATGTATTTTCAAAATATATTTTTTTTTTATTGAACTAAATAATATTTAATTATTTTTATTATAACTGATCGATTGATCGTTGGTCGGTTATCGACCGGTGAAGGCGGAAGATCAAATTGAATTGAGAAAATTAATAAAAATAAAAATCACGATGGTAAAATAGGGGTTGATTGTAAAGGGTTGAAAATTCAGGGTTATATGTATTTACTAATGTTGTATCATAAAGAAATAAAAAAAAATGTTTGTTTCTAAAATTGAAAAAAAAAAATTTTTGGGGTGGTACCCTTAACATTTAAGGGGATGAAAAATAGATGTTGTCCGATTCTCAGGCCTACCAAATATGGATACAAAATTTCATGAGAATCGGTCAAGCCGTTTCGGAGGAGTTTTACCACAAACACCGCGACGCTAGAATTTTATATATTAGAAGAAGAAGATAAAAATACCCGGGCTATTGCTAGAAAACACTGTGATAATTGGATTCCATGTTAATTCGCTTTCTTTTAATACACATTCTCAAGAGAATATTTTACAATAAAAATGGGAGATTTTTTACCGGACGCTGGCAACACTTCCACAATAATGTTTTATAGGTTATTTTGATTGAAACTCGATATTACGCTTTAATTTTCATAATTTAACGCATTATTTTGCTAATTTATACTATAAAATAAGTTATCAACCCTGAAAACACATATTTGTGGTCAATAAACTACAAAAACTGTCGTACTTACGCGTGAAAAGAGACACCGGCAATTTTCTGCTCACTATCGCTTCCACATGAAATTACACGACAACGCACCATTGTATAACCTTTGGCGTTATAATAGTATAAATTTCTCAGTCTTTTCACTATATTAGAATCGTTTTCACACACTAAAACATAAAAAATTCGCAGATCCAACACAATGTAAACACGAACTGTCAGGTTTGTTTCGCAATTAAAGTTGCGAAACACTTGAAAAAACTGGTTTCACACGATGAGACAGAAAATGTACTAGTTGCATCTTTGTCTTACGCATTCGTATTAAAATGTTCGCTCCCTTTCTTGTGTGAGTGAGAAAGAATCGTCACTTAGTCTATTAGTTTCTCTGTCTACGACTAAATATTATCAATGAAACAAGGAGTATTATTAACGTGACCATACGTCTCGCTTAGGGCGGGACAGTTCCGCTTTCAGACTGTCCCGGTGTCCTCAGCAAGGCCAATGTTGTCCCGCTTTTGAAAACAGACCAAACGATAATTTAAAATATACTTTTCCCGTTAATATATATAAGGTAATATACCAAATGTAATGGAAATCTTATAGAAGATGTTTTAAAGAGAAAGATAAAAGTATTATCACAAAGGCTAAATAGACGCGAGGAAAGATTAAAAAACGTAAATTCGCTTTTACTGCTATTCAAGAAAAAGTGTATAAATTTTGATGAGGTGGAACTAAATATAAAAAATAAGTTTAACAACATCCATACTCTATTGAACACAGATAAAACCAAGAAAGGTGTAAGATATTCTGTTGAAGTAAAAAAAAATTGCTAAGGGTCTTTGTCTTAAAATTGTAAGAGGCAGAAAGTAAAAAAAAAATTTTAGTCATGTTTAAAACAGTTTTATTTATTCTTGTTTAAAAAGTAAAATTATTCAATTACGGTTAAGGTAGAACCGTATATACTTGTACTCTCTGTCAACTATAGCATTAAGGTCAATTAATAAATCGATAGCTTGAACTAAGTATTATATTATTTAATTCGTACGAAGGCGGAGGAGTTACTTACTAGTTTTAATAAACTATTAGTAGTTAAGAAGATCTCAAGATTTAATTTGTCTCACATAACAAAAAATTTATTGTCACCCTGTTAGAAAGGGACACACGGCCTCTGTACTAACTATCTCGCTCGGCTCGTTTTTCAGATCAGAGTGCTCGGTCCTGTTAATATATTACGTCCATGGTCAAAGCAAACAATGAACTCTTTGACAGACACGACACTCCTTGCTAGAAACACCGAAAAATGTATTGTGCAGGTACCTAGTTACTAACCGAAATACGTAACTACCGAAAAACCTTATTATGCTGTTTCCATAATATATTTTATAATAATGTGTAATAAATACAAAAAAAACCATAATGTATATTAATACTCACAGTATAAAACATGTTGATTTCTATTCAAATCGTTAATGATATTTACACAAAATCTTCATCAACACTAAGTATCATTAGAAACATCGTTGCCTTTTATTGACTAGCGCAATTTTCTTTTTTTGGATTAAATAATCCCGTCACCGAATCTTAATTTCACGCTCTAATGGACATCAAATTCACCGAAGAAAGTGAAAGTTTGGTAAGCAAGATAATAAAGCCTTAAATGCGTTGCCAGATTGATAAGTTTGTTATTATAAGCATGATTCTTATATTAAATCATAAATATACAATTTCCTTATGCAATGGCAGGTTTTTACTTTGTAAATCGGTAAATTATGAACACCGATTACGGACCATTTACGTAAAGGATTTTGAGCTTGTGTCCCGCGGCACATTCACGGGGACCTTCAACTTTCCCGGGATATAAGACAGTATGTCTTTTTCCATGCTCTAATCTGTACCTAATTTCATTAAAATCGGTTCGTACAAACAGACAGAGTTACTTTCACATTTATAATATTAGTAGATGATGATGAGATAGATGACTGAACCCGATATCAACCTTATCGACTAGAGTTTATTATTAAAATTATTATAGGCGCCTGTAACTTTGTTTATTTTTTCCTTTCTAAACGAAACTCAGTAAGCCAACAAATTTGATAGATTGGCCCTAAAATAAGTAGGATTGAATGATATCTTGTTTGGCAAATAGTACATAGTAGTATTTTAATGAAGAATCAAAAATGTAATATGATTTTAAATAATAGAATATGCTATACCTCAGAATCGATGGCATTTAGGTCTTATTCGAAATAAATACGTGGATTTATTTTCAACTTAAAGTCACGTACGTCAGGAATTTTATATGAATTTCGATTTTCTCGAATCTTTTACCAGCCTGTGTGCCCGTGCCTAATTCATTACACATCTAATTTTGTATAGCTCATCCATGGAGCTCATCTCAAACAAAGACCAAAGACAAACCAAACCAAATGCTTTAATTTCTATAGATGGCGCTTAGGTAAACGTCGATTGCCGCCATTACGTTACGCTGTCAAATGTGTGTGAAGTGTCCAATAAAATTGGAGCTTTTTCAAATTAACAGGAAGTTGCTTTCGTATAACAGAAAATACAGAAATTTGTTGGAATTGGAGGCATCTGATTTTCGTTTATCCTTGTAATATGGCTCAAAATATCAACCCACATTATGCTTCATCGTCGAATCCTGCGAAACAAAACGAAGACACGATAAAACTAAAAGATAATCATGCTGTGAGCAAACGGTGAGAAAATTGACAATAATTATTTATATTTTATGCTGACGAATGAAAGCAGATGATTCTGGCAAGGGTCTAGTAGCTCAAATGACACCGTTTAGATTTCTAACATATGGTCGAAAAAATACGAAAAATAGCCGTTAAAAATTGGCCAACATTTGGTGCCCTTTGTAATGCTTTTACAGTTAACAGTTCATTGTCTAATTATCTAGGCCTAGAAATGTCTAATCAGAGTAACAGGAGCTAATTTAATAGTTTCACATACACATTTTTAAATTTTATTCTTTGGAGAGTTTTCAACAATGGGTTAGTCTAACTTAATAGTGCAAGATTAAATCAATATCGTTTATTAATGTATTTAGCCCATTCCGCCCCAGTGAGCCTTTGCCCTTATCTAGGTTACACAATTGCCATCCTCTGAATTGACTCCTGCTTGGTCTATGAACCTGTCTCTATTAATCAGACAATGAATTTTCTAAGGACTGTTTACTCCGTGCAGCTTGCATCATTTACCACTAAAATTATACCACAAGCTATATCAAAACCCATTTAATTAATGTTATAAGTACTATCCTTTATATTGAAGTCAGCTCCCTAACTTCAATTGTTATTGTGCCACACCTAAAATCAGGATTGGTTGATGACCTAAATAACTTATTAACTGAATCAGTGGTATCTGAATCTAGTCTGTTTTATGTATATATGTAACAGTTCAGTGACATAGGGAATTCTAGGGTTAGGCATTCAGTGATGCACTATAAATTGTGTTGAATGTTCCCCACACACTAGTTTTGGACTGCCTAGCTCTTCACGGTTAAAAAAGTTTTCAGAGTCAAGTGTTAGTGTTTGACTATTGTACTAGTACATAAGTTTCTATAAAAGACAAAATAGTTCATATGTAATTCTGATAGATCTCCTTCGCTGTCAAGTCCCACACAAGTAAACTCAACAGGATTTCAATTATTGTTAAGACCTATTTGAATAAAGAAATGTGACAATGTGTGATGAATTTTATATAACTGATAAATCTTGCTTATTATGTATTATATAGTCAAGCTAACCCATTTATTTAAATGCTTACAGACTACAAAAAGAACTAATGGAACTGATGAGATGTGCCGACAAAGGAATATCAGCATTCCCTGAAAGTGAAAACTTATTCAAATGGATTGGAACTATAAACGGACCCCATGAAACGGTTTACGCTGACCACAAGTACAAACTATCACTGGAATTCCCAAATTCGTATCCCTACGCCCCGCCAGTGGTGAAATTCATTACTCCGTGTTTTCATCCTAATGTTGACACATGTGGGTTAATATGTTTAGATATCTTGAAAGACAAGTGGACGGCTCTGTATGATGTTCGTACAGTGTTATTGTCTATACAGAGTCTGTTAGCGGAACCTAATACACAGAGTCCATTGAATCAGCAAGCATCTTACCTGTGGCCCAATCAGCCAGCCTATAAGAAATATCTAGACGAATTTTACAGTAAACACAAAGACTCATAGTTTCACTTGTAGGTAATAATTGTAAATTGACATTTTCTTAATTTGCGTTGTATTGTTTGAATGTTTGCGTGTTTGTTATTGGCCATGGGAAGTAGATATTAATTTATATAAATTTATTATTTTCAAAGTATTTTTTGTTCTAACTTCTAAAAGGTATTTGGTAATTTCTCCTTCGTAACTGACCAATTTATTAAACTTATTGTTAACTTGATTTTCATCACTTCTCATGGTCAGGGAGTGTGGTCATGTGGAACACTGTTTATGTATATTGAGAGATCACTGACAATTATAATTCTTTAGTGCAATTTCTATCTTTTGTTTTCTTTGTTACATTTTCCACAAACAACTCGCTTGAGAATGTCACTCTCATTGTCCTTCAGTCAAATGTTATCTGTAGATTGATTGTGTGTGTGATAGATAATGATAAATAAAACAAATACAATTAAACATCATTTCTTTTATATTATTTTCACTTTGTCTTTATAAATTAATGATATTTACATGATAGTATTGCAGTGATACCTTTTCTGTTTGGGTCAACATTGCATTTTCTATAGTCCAAACTGACAATCCTGTAACAATTTGTGCTATATGCTTAAAAAGTAGTATATATGCAATATATTAATAAAAATGCAGGCATAATTTAGCACACATGAGGCATTTACAATGTAATTTTTTATAATACCAGAAGGTCAAATAATTTCAAAATGATTACAAACACTTTAATATAGAATTTGGCAAAGTTATGAGAAAATTAAATTTACAATCATGAAATTCTTAATATTAAGGGAGTGTTATATAACTGCTATAAGTGTTAAAATATTGCATGTACATAGTTTATGGTGTGGAGAAGGATATAGGATTGTCCATTCAGGAAAAACTAGACACCATATTAGCAAAATTTGCAGCTTTAAAAAATACTTACAAAAGCTGCACATCTAACCATTAAAATTACAATAATAAATATTTTTGTTACAAACAATATCA